>JAVTVY010051750.1:0-263633 GCA_036873755.1 Hanleya hanleyi
GGAATACGGAAAGAATAGGACTCACGTCGTGATTTGACTGAAATATAGTTGAAAGCGACGTTAAATCATATTCACTCACTCGCTCACTCGCCCCCGTACTATCACGGATTATTACATATTACGAAAAGCCCTTTTACGGAGCATTACATAATAACGC
The DNA here is from genome assembly GCA_036873755.1 of Hanleya hanleyi. NCBI lineage: Eukaryota > Metazoa > Mollusca > Polyplacophora > Lepidopleurida > Hanleyidae > Hanleya > Hanleya hanleyi. The sequence goes on from JAVTVY010051750.1 coordinate 158, forward strand.
TGTTTTGGAACTCTCTTTTTAGTTTTTACTGGAATTCCGAGCTCCAATGTCCAACTTTGAAAGTCCACGCTCGGCTAATAACCAAAATAAGACATTTGAGAGCATAATTCACATGAAAAGAAAATAAGACTGGTTCGAGGATGAAACATGGAGATACACATAACGTAAAAATAATAACATCAAACAATCCAGAAGCAATATTTTAAACAATTACAGGATTCTCCGTGTGCTCCGTGTGCTTATTCTCCGGGTGCAAAATTAAAATTACAGGATTCTCCGTGTGCCGAGTTGTCACAGCGACACAGCTCACCAGTTACCAATGTACGAGTTGTCAGAGCATTTCCATCATAGCTCTCTAGATTTGTATCTAATATCGCTTATGCCGATTCTAGGGGCCGTGTGGCCATGTCATCCAAGTTGTCACATGAACAGGTACAATACGAGAGATCCTGAAGGATCTTGGTGCCCACCATTGTCCGATAATTGTAAGCTAATAACAAGAGGACCTTTTTGTCCACTGTTACCAAGAACAAACCATTGATTTGTAATTTTGTTTGCATAATTTCAAATTTGCGCGACAAAGATTGAAAAGATTGTATATCAATCGAGATCTCAATCGAGATCGATTGTATATTATACAATGGCTTTAGTCTTTATTTTTCAAGGAAATGACTTGATAAACAGGGCATTATTTTGGGATATTTTATGTCAGTTAAAATTTAAACCAATCCGTAGGGCCTACGTCCTTAACATTGCGATGTGAATGTTTTGTGAAACAATGTTCTTTGAAAATGAAGCATTTTATGTTGATGAAAGTTCATCAATGAATGTCTTCTAAAGAGCTGTTTTAGTAGGAGAGACCGGGGTAATGCCTGACGTATAACTTCAACAAATGGGACATCGATACTTCTTTGCTGCACTGCAATTTACTTCCGCAATGGCAAAGACACAAAGTAGGTCTGCTGTTACCCAAGAAATAAATAGGAACAATTTGTGGTTCAACATAGATTTATTAAGAAATCATAAAGTTGCGGTCACCCTGTCAGCAAATGCGACAAGATGAAATGCCCCGTAACAAGGTTTGATTGTGAAATTAAAGATGGGAGGTAGGTGGCCATAGTTCATAGATTCCTTCTGTATTTAAGAGCACCTCCAATGCTGCGAGTGCTATACATACAAATATATATAGAAGGGAAAGTCCATTAAGGCATATGAAAAATAAAGTAGAATATGCGGGAAGGTGTTGAATGTCATTTGGAGTGAAATGTTACAGATGACATCACCGAGCGTTCAAGAGTTCAGTTGTCTGATAATGAAGAATGTACGGGTATCGCCTGAGAACATCCTAGGGTCGCTCAGACGAGAAGAAGGGTCTATGATAAAAGGCAGATATATCCTCTGGAGCCCTTGGAATGTCTCGAAAGTCTTCGGGGGCACTTGGCACACACAGTTTTGTAAATCCGGGCAAGAAATTTGTCCCTGGTGTCCTGAAGGGTGTCGCACGTGACAAGAATATGTACCGTATATGAGACTCTGAATGTTCAGAGCACAACCAGCAGGTTGGATCCACAGCAAACTGGTTGAACACAGCTTTGTTTGACTGGAGTACATAGGTTCCTGTCAGGAGCCTCCGCTGAATGGGGAGGGCTCGAACATCTGTTACACCCATAGAGACGAAGGATATCGCAGGTTGAGGTTTTCCGGTTGGAAAGCAGCCGAGGGCCATATATCTGAGAGAAGGATACATATTAAATTTTTGAATGAGACTAAAAACACATGTTCCATAAACAGACAGCAATGGCGACCTGTGTACCAAATTTGAAGAAAAAAAAATCTGTTATTTCCCAGAAATTTGTGAAAACTCTGCTCAAGGAATAGATGCTGTTATGTATTGATTTAGACTATGGAACTTGTCGCACTTTTCGCAACCGATTCACACAGGGCATGTCACAGCTTGAGAACGGAATAATTATCTTTTAATTTTTTTTCTGGCTATAACTTATCATTACTGATGACGAAAAAAAGAAATTTGCAATGAAATGTATGCGAACTACCTGATGTTGGTGACATAATAGAATAAAAGGAAGGGCTGTACTCACTTGTCAGAAGATACTCCGATTGAGTACAGGAATCTACACCTCATCAGAGCATCCTGGTGATCTCCACTTCTTCACGATTCCCATTTCAAGGCATCTTGATGATGCCAAAGACAAGGCATCTTGGAGATGCCCATGAAGGCCACCCATGGACATTGGTAGGGTGTAACTCGAGGACTGGCTCAAAGTATGTGCCAGGAGCCTCGAGCCGATGTAAATTGTCCGTATTTTACATAATTGTAATATGATGCTCAAAAGTGACAAATCACACTAATTTGGTCATTGGCTATGAACAGGGACCCTCCTTTATTGTACGTCAGATTATGGATTAAGGGAGTAGATGCTTAGAATTATCGATGTATTAGAATTCATATAATAAATTTGTAATATGCTCCCATTCGTTCTTGTTTTCGTGTAGAAATTCATTCTTTTTTTATTTGTGATTGTTGTCCGATTTGCTGAGAAATATATTGGCTGATAAAGAGATTCAAAGAACGGATGTAAATGCACAGAATACAAGTCGATGGTTAGACCAATAACTTGGTATTACGCCAGCCTGCACACTCTTCTCATTGGTGTAGACGTGGTCGAGTAATGTCCCATTTACAGTTGTAGGTTCAGTGATTAACTGGGTAAGTGCTGATTCCTGTTCCATGAATTGTACAAATGTGTTATCTTTCTCCAGCAAGTTCATATTAAAATGTCCAAGAAAGAAAGTCGGTTTCTGTGTATTTATGAATGGCTGGATATTGTTGCGTACAACATGTTGTAGTTGTATATCTGACAGTTTTGGTGTTTTGTAGAGGAATATAACTTGAACATCATTTCTTTTGATTTGTGCATCTATGAAGATAAATTCAACGTTATCATAGATGTGAGAATTGATCATCTTCACAGTTATATCATCCTTTATGTATGCGACTAGTCCATGAAATGGTCTGGTCGTGTTGGATGGCCGAGCTTCATCTAATCTATACATTTGAAACCCTGGAAGTTCATAATGATCAGCTCGGTCTGTATTTACAAGACGTGTTTCACAAATTCCAATTAAGTCTGCATTCTGTACATTTGGATCACTCTTGATATCGTCTATATGTAAATGCAGGATCTAGCATTGTTAAACAGTAGTTTTACCTGGGAGTTGTCAATACTGTACAGAGGTGAATAACATAACTGAAGTGGATTCTTGTAAAGCCTTTCCATTTCTTGATGTACCTTTTCATCCACTTTCAATGCTTTCTCATTGAAGTCAAGAATGTGCAAGTTTGCTAATTTGCGAACTCGAGACAGTGCAACATAATGAACATGTGGTGGTTTATAACTGGAGCTTAGATCTACAACAACTTCATCAACTGTGGCGCCTTGCGCTTTGTGAACAGTCTTAGCTGCAGCTGGGGCAAGTGGAAATTGGATTCTCTGATAAGTTTTTTTGTTATGAAGAAATGTCCGTTTCGTTTCAAAAACTGGTGTCCATTGCTGATCAATATCTGTATGATAGAGATGTTTATATTGTTTTCTTCTTTTACTACCAATGTTTGTGTCGGTGAAAAGAACCCATACAATAGCTGGTCTCTTGGATGTTCCTTTGTACTCCATGTGTTTCAGAATTGCTGATGCACCATTTGTCAATCCATCATCGACGTCAACATTGACTGTTACATCATATGTCATGTCAACCGCAAGTTTCAGCACACTAGGCAGGTTTCCAGTTTGACTGAGTTTGTCTTTCTTATTAATTTCTTCTACCATGTGAATCTTAATCTCTTTGTTTATGTTCACGGGGGATATAATATCCGTATCGGCGAAGACGTCTACTTTTATAGTTCTCTGTGAATAAATGCAGAGCTTTCCTTGGATAGTCTGCAGACGTTGTAGAAATCATTTGAGATGTGATAATTTCTTTATCCGTTGGTAGGAGTTGATTGAATCTTAACCTGTTTAACATCTCAGCAAATGGCAAGTCATCTTTTTGTCTCATGATTTCTGTGAGTTCAAATATTTGGAAATGATTTTTCCATAAATTGCTTGCTAGACCGACAGACAAATCAGAGAAGATCCATGAATCTGCTACAGGACATAATTGATAGAAGTCTCCGACAGCTATTATACTTATCCCTCCGAAATCTCGTTTTGTACCGGTTAGTTCTTGCAGTCGGTCATGCATGAAAGCGAAGAGCTTGTTACCAACCATGGAGATTTCATCGATAATGATAACAGCAAGGTCTTTGTAAGTTGTTCGAAATGTATTTAGCTCATCACTGTACATATGCTGTTGTGTTTGGAACATTTTCTTGTGGAAAGCAGAGGCTATTGTTACCCCATTTATGTTGTAAGCTGCCTTTCCTGTGAATGCTGTTCGTAAGATCTTTATAGTATCCGGGTCATCTCCATCTTTGGAATTTAGAAGTCTATGTAGTGTTTGGTAGAGAGCTTGTATTACTACTGATTTTCCAACACCCGCTCCTCCCGAGAGGAATGCGTAAAGTGGGTCAGTCTTTGTAGAAATCCATTGTATAACGTGATTGAAAAATTCTCGTTGTTTAATGTTAAGAGATCGGAGCAAAGCCCGGTATTCATCATCTGGAAGCAGTACTGAATTTGTTTCAATGGATACAGAGGTACCAGGTAAATCAAGATCTTGACCAATATCTGCTGTGCTCTGGGATTGTGTCGGGGGAATAAAGTGGATAAAGTCCTCTGACTGACTGGTAGATTGCTCAGCATCTTCTGCTTGCACTTGTTCAGTGTTAGGTGCTAAAATGTCAAACTCTGTGGAAAGGTCTTGTTCAGCTTGTTGCCTAGCTAGATCTAATTCTTCAACATGGTGTTCGTATTTCTGCAGCAATGGTAAAATGTCTGCACTTTTATTTTGGTAATGACCTTCATATGTGTCATATACACCTTTAAGATCTTTGTTTTCGTCTCTCCATGGCATGAACAGAAGAAGTTTTTCTCTGTAGAAGTTCTCAGAATTTGTGCTCTTGCTATATCTGACATACCGTATTACCTTTGGGTTCCTCCTTTTTCTGATTGTTATGCCACCTCGTAATTTCATCACAATATTTGTATCACCGAACTCTGTATCACTGTCGGTCTCAACGTTATTGTCAGATGAGGGTAAATGACCTTTATCATCATCATTGCATTCAACTTCAAAAGTAGGTTCCTTTTGTCTATACTTCACTTCTAACTCGGAAACATAATCAGCGAGGCAGTATTTTTCTATTTTTTTGGTCTTTTTGCATACCGCTTGATGATGTTGTCAGATGCAATGTCTGTGGAGTCATCTGGAAGCTGTTCCAACTGTTCTTCATTTTTTAAGAGAAAAACTCGCTGGTCTGGAGGAGATGTATTGATGAATACTACTTCACGAGATGCTCGTGTCAGTGGCATCTGTAACACCAGATATGATGCTTCTTGGGCACTTATTTCAACAAAATTAAGGAACTGGTTTCCAATATGTCGAACCTGCCTCTTGAGATCCATATTTCCCTCTGTTGCTTCTTTAGACGCCTGCTCTAGCATAGTACTCATACCTCGCTGCGATTTGCTGATATAGGAAACAATGTACATTGCACAGGCATAGGGGTCAAGTACAAATTGTATGTCCAGGTTTGCTCTCCATGCGCGAAGCACAACTTTATTGTAATAATTCACACGCATCTCTGATGGTTTTCTTTTCAAAAACACCTTGGGTCCTTTGAGAGAGCTTCGTATGCATTTAATATATTCTGATTCTTCCATTTGCACAACATCTTTCAGAAATTGTTCGTATGACATATCACATCCGTCCTTGAACTCGTTCATTCTAGCATGTATTTCTGAGTATTTTTTCCTGTACTCCTCAACATCATTTTCTAGTGGTTCTAAGACCATTGTTTTTTGAAGTGGTGGAAGGGGAAAGCCAAATCGACAGACAACAGATCTACCACCTTTCTTGCATGTTTTCGAATGCTTATGAATTTGCAGTTGAACCAAGTCTCGTAGGTCTTCCTCGACATCCAGGGAACAAGTCACATATTTGTCAACATACTGAACAATGTCGTCTTCAGAATCCACATTATATTTTGGTGCATTCTCTGTCCATACTATCATGTGAGTGTGTGGCGAGCCTCGATTTTGAAATTCAATGCGTTGGAATGTATCTGTAACCGTTCCAATTGGAGAGTGTTCACTCTTAAGTACAGTGTTTACAAATACTTGCACTCTGTGGTCAAAGTACCTGGACGTTGTTACAGGGTCTTTTTGAACAAGTTTGACTTTGTCAGACCATGTCATATTTCCTATGTCTTCATCGGAACACGGCATACCAGCTAAGACAGCTAAAGTTTTAAGTAACTCTGTCCAACGAGTATCAGCCGAAGATAATGACATAAACCATGTTGGGAGTCCTAATTGTCTAATCATAGCAAATACATCCTTTTTTCTTGAAGAAAGGTATGCTGGAGAATTACGAAGTGTTCTAAAAATGTAGTAACCTTCATTCAAGTTAACTATCTTGTCAACAATTTCAGGGTTTCGTGCTTCTTTTGCTGTAATTTTCGTTCCTTCACTTTTCTTCCTTCGAACAGCTAAGTTGACTTTATCAACCACTTGTTTCCTTTGTAGTTTGTTCAGTTTGAAAAAGAGATTTGGAACACATGTTGCGGCTCTTCGATCAACACTTCGCAGTTCCCATTTTGAAACGTCACTGTAAGATACAGGTACTTGCCGGTCATTGTTTTCTAATCTTTTCTGTCCACAATATATTGTTGGAAAGGAGAGTACTTCGGCATCTTTATCATGATAAATGCTAAGTGGTTGTTGTCCTTCGGCAGGTGCTAAAACTAGGCCTTTGTTGGTATCAAGATTTGTTTGGTCGATGAGTGTGTCGGAATTGCCTTGAATGCGATCATCTTCATGGATTTCGATAAATGTATCTTGGTTTTCTAACTCGTTTTCAGGATCAGTAAATGCTTCTGGATAAACAATTTCAGATTGTGTACCATCTGCAGTGTCTGAACAACTATGTGCAAGTCCGCCGTTTAAGTTTTGTGATCTGGTAAATTCTTGAACAATTTCTTGAGCACTATTAGTAGTCTCGTTAACCCAATTCTCATCAATTGCCAGACCAGAATTCTTATACAGCTGACTATTGTTCATAAGCCAGTGTAAAGCTGTGAGTACAACAGTTGGTCGCACATTTTCAGAAAAGACACATGATTTGTACGAAAGTCTTTTCTTCAGTTTTACAGAAACTGTGAAATGTTCATCCATTTGTCTTGGTAATGCATTCAGTGTCGGCTGAATGTCAATCGGGACATTGACTACATTGCCTTTTGTTGAATACTGTCCACCTCGTGGTAATTCTCTTATCTGCATAAAGGGTATTCTGAGCGCTACAAGTCGTTCTTCGAGAGGGTGCAAGTTCAATTCTGGGGGTTTATCAGGCCAGGTCATTCCATTGGCAACAGAAAGTTTCGGAACTTTACATTTCTTTAATGAGGATAAGCATGTGTGACAAATCCATTCCTTTCCATCTACAGATTTGTATCCTGTATAGAAATCTTTATATGTTTGAAATGAAGGAACAGGACAACTCTCTGTTACGCTTTCTCTGAACCATGTTTGATGACAACAGGTACATACATATTCTGGTCCTTTTTCTGTTTTTTGAGGAAAACATTGATACACCCGTCTATATCATGTCCGAAACGTCTTTTTTACGTTGTTCTTTTTCATGCTGATAATACTCTTGGTTCTTTCGATCTTCTGATTTTCGTTTTCTGTGCAAGGCTTTTTCTTCTTGTGTAATATGCCTTCTTCTTTCAGATTGTTTCATTCTTTCAATCGCGAGGAAAGTTCCATCCTGCCGCATTTGTCTCTTTCTAGTCAAATCTGCCTTTGACTCCGCTTGTGAAAACGCTGGATCAAGTCTAGCTTTTTTCTTCAGTAATCTTTCTCGTTCCAAAAGCTGTGAATCTTCTCTGCACTTCCGCTTACATTTCAGATCTATCACCCTGTGCTTTTCTGGTTCTTTTTTCCTGGCTCTCCTCTTATTTTGTTTTTCAATCACTAAGAAGCTTGGATCGTTCCTTGCTTTCCGTTTACTGTGCACATCCATTACCCTGTGCTTTTCCGGATTTGTTTTTCTAGATTTCTGTTTACTTTGTCTTTCAAGCACTACGAAGTTTGGATCATTCCTTGCTTTCCGTTTACTTTGGACATCTATTACCCTGTGCTTTTCCGGATTTGTTTTCCTAGATTTCTGTTTACTTTGTCTTTCAAGCACTACGAAGTTTGGATCATTCCTTGCTTTCTGTTTACTTTGGACATCTATTACCCTGTGCTTTTCCGGATTTGTTTTTCTAGATTTCTGTTTACTTTGTCTTTCAAGCACTACGAAGTTTGGATCATTCCTTGCTTTCTGTTTACTTTGGACATCTATTACCCTGTGCTTTTCCGGATTTGTTTTTCTAGATTTCTGTTTACTTTGGACATCTATTACCCTGTGCTTTTCCGGATTTGTTTTTCTGGATTTCTGTTTACTTTGTCTTTCAAGCACTACGAAGTTTGGATCATTCCTTGCTTTCCGTTTACTTTGGACATCTATTGATCTGTGCTTTTCTGGACATTTTTCTCTAGCGCTTGATTTGCGTCTTTTGTCAGATTCTTTCATTATTTTTATCTTTGAACTTCTTTGTCTCGTTTTCTTCATGTACGTACGCATGTACTCTCGCCGTGTACAAGAATTACTTGTTTTGTCACTTTTGTTGCCAGTTGAACATTTTTTTCTGCTTTAACATTTGTCTCTTTTTCTGATCTTGAAAATATAACAGAAGTCTATCATTTGCTTCTTCTTCACTCAATCCTGTAGTCTTCTCAGAACTCTTTGGTGTCTGATAAGTACAACTGTCTCTGATTATCCTCAATAATTTGACAGCTGTTACTTCGAAAATATCATCTGCTCGATAAGCCATTGATTGTGCTAGACGAAGACAATGTTCAAATACCTCGTGTATGTCACTATAATGTAGCACAATACTTGATCCATTTGGATCAACAGAACCAGTCAAGTTTCTCGAGTGAGACTCGCTAACACAGTAGATGTTATTCTGCTTAATTACAATGAATGTACTTTCTTTGAATGTTACAATAGCAGCATCACTACTGTTTTGAAGTAAAGCAGCATGTAATGCTTCATCCAGTGTTACAAACTGCAGTTCATCTAGGTTTTGTCTCGTATTACCCAGTGTTCCCATTAGTGATTCTTGAAATGCAAAATTGTACATATTACCATTTGTATATTCCACTGATCCACGAATGTCATTAATGGCTAGGAGATCATGATGAATTGTGCTACTCCGCTGCAGAAATTCATACATTTCGTTCCCATTTACAAGTATCTCGTCTACATCATTTGATGTCCAAATTGTTGCTGGTTTCTCTTGACTGTATATGGGAGCTGATAGACTATTCATTACACACTGTTTACCAGCATTGTCTAGGAATCTTGGATGGCTTTGGTCGAAGTGACCCTGTATGGGTACTGGCAAACTCGAAATAGATGCGTTTCCTTCTAATCTATGTTGTGAAATTATACCCGGACACGTTTCTGCCGATTCATGTTCTCCTTCAGCATGTACGACAACATCATAATGAGTGTCTTGTGTTGAAACAAATATTTTGTCGGTTTGTTTATCAACACGAATTTCAGGTATGTATGGTTTGCATGGTTTTGTATGTTCAGTGTTGGTAACAGATTTATTCAATAGTTTGTTCATAGTTTTTGAAGTGGTTTGGTTTGTTCGTTTGCTCTTAGTTCTTGCAACTTTTGTACATAATTTCGACACCACTGCATTGCACGGTGACAATGGCACCCTCAGTGAGGTGCAAACAGAAGGTTCCGAGTCAGTGGCGGTCGTCTGCCCTGCACCATCAATTCTACTATCCTGTGTAGCTGATGGTGGTACACTCGGTGGTGTACAGACGCAAGGATGCGAATCAGACCTCGGTGGGACATCCCTGCGTGGGATGGACAGACTTCCCTGAGGAGTTGTCAACCTCTGGGCATTTGAAGATTTTCCCTCCAGAAGGGATGGTTCTTCCAGACCATGGAATGGTGAATTTTCGGTCCTTCTCAGTCTCATCCGTGACCTCTGCTGCTCAGCTCGCTGACGAGGGGATTTGCGCTTCACTCTCATGCTGTGAAATATATACATCCATAAAAACCTGTATGGCTAATGTCAATGTATAATGGTAACAATGGAGTGCAGGACAGAACCCCCAAAGAGACAAAACACTGACGCCCAAAACCCCCATCACATATGAATATGTATGCTTCTTTAAAAAGAAAACGAACAAAGGAAGGAAGCAATCAGAGATTGCTCAATTGTATTCCCACTCCCGTGCCCCCCTCCCCCTCCCTTTCACTTCCATCCAAACTGCCCCACCCTTGTTCTGTTCTGTATCGGTCGGTGGTGGTCTAATTTTGATAATTATAAAAATTCTGTTTGTCACTTTTTTTTGCCATGCCTCGCCTAATACATATTCCAAGTATCGACCAACAAGTGATAATACAATATTTTGATGCAAGATGGTCACCAAATCCGGAAATATGACCTGCTTTTGAGACCTACATTTCTATAACTGAAATTATGAAGTGATCAGAGAACTTTCAATTTTGCACCCAATTCACTGTTTTGGGGGAAATTTCATACTACAGGACATTGCTTTTAGGTTTGATAAAGAAAGGGCCTGAACTCTTGAAAATATAACCGAAAGCAGAGAAACTTCACGCTGCACTACTATGGGGCATTGATCACATATCATGCAAATCTCATGCTTGTGCATACAATATTAACCGAGATCCAGCCCCGACAAGTCCCAATTCACAAAGGTTAGAAGCAAAATGGGCCATAACTTTTGAAAATATATGCGGAACGCAGAGAAACTTCATGTTGCAAAACTACAGGGCACTGACGACATATCCTGCAAATTTCATGATTGTCCATATAATATTAACCAAGATCTAGCCCGGACAAGTCCCAATTCACACAGATTTGAAGAAAAAAGGGCCATAACTCTTGAAAATATAACTGAAAGCAGATAAACTTCACGCTGCACATATCATGCAAAGAAACGCGCTGAGTAGTTTTATATTTGAAATTGATTGGCTGAATTGTTGTCGCGATATCGCGTTCACAACATAGTTGGGATGGATGGAATCTAAGATGGCTGATAGTAGCCATCTTGGATAACCCAGTTTGGTGAAAAACAATTTCAGCCATCTTCTCACTGATTGTTGCTGAGAATGTGATGTTGATGTAAAGGAGATGAAATAAATTGAGATATGTCAATGTTGAGTGCTATTGTTCAGGCGTTTATTTCATAATCTGAGAAATAAAAGATTTAAAATATTTAATGTGAACATCTTTCATACATATTAATGTGACCTTTTCTTTCATCGAAAATTGTATAATGGTACTTACTAATCAAAATGATATGGAGGCTCATGTGATGTAGTGATCTGTGTTAGGAAGGGGAAAGACTCCAAATGTAGCACATTCAAGTGATGTGAGAATGAGGTCAAGAGTTCATCCATGGTGGTGGGTGGAGTGAGTAATCAACTGGCTGAAGTTGAGCTGTTCACAGAGGTCATTTTCTTATTGATGTGAAGTCACTCCCCGGATTTGAAGTCGATCGGTTGAATTGTTCTCAGAATATTGTGTTCATAACATTTTGGAGATGAATGGAATCTAAGATGGCTGACGGCGGCCATCTTGGTTAACGCAGTTTGGTGAAAATCAATTCCAGTCATCTTATTGATGTGAAGTCACCCCTCAAATTTGAAGTCGATCGGTTGAATTGTTCTCGAGATATAAATGTTCACAGCATTTTGGGGGTGGATGGAATCTAAGATGACTGAAAAACAATCCCAGCCATCTTCTCACTGATGTCAAGTCACCCCCTAAGTTTGAAGTCAATCGGTCGAACTGATCTCGAGATATCGCGTTCACAACATTTTTGGGATGGTTGGGATCTAAGATGGCCGATGGTGGCCAGTTTGGTGAAAAACAATCCGAGCCATCTTCTTACTGATGTCAAGTCACCCCCCAAGTTTGAAGTTGACAAGTTGAATTGTTATCGAGATATCGCGTTCACAACATGGCAGGGACGGACGGATGCGTAACATTTCCAAGTCCCCCTCCCACTGACGTGGCAGGGGACAAAAAGGGCCAGGACTCTTGAAAAAAATAAATTACTTCACGTTGCACAACTACAGTGCACTGACCACATATCCTGTAAGTTTCATAATTGTCCATACAATATTAACTGACATCCAGCATGGACAAGTCTCAACTTTGCCTTAACTCTTGAAAATTACACCAAAACTCGGACTGGCCACATTCCATGCAAGTTTCAATCCTGTCCATCAAATATTAACCGAGATATTGCGCGGAAAAGAAATTCGGACAGTCAGACGGACGACAAAACTATCGCTAATTAGAGGGGTATAATAAAACATGGTATATGATAATATCAGGAGACAGTGTTATTTCATATTTTATGAGGTTATGTTTTCTTAGACACATGATCAATAATTTAAACATAAATATAATTCCTTTGATACCCTCGAAGTTGCAAAGTTGATTAGTGAGGATTAATGAAAGGTTTTCTACAAATTCCTTACTTAGATCTCAAAGGTGTGAGATTAAGAGTTAAGTGGAAAGTCCATTATTTATTAATAATTGTTTATGAGGTGTACTTCAATCAATATAGTCCACTTTGAAGTGCCAGAAGATGCTTGAAAAATATAATATAGCTGAAATACACAAAGGAAATGACAATAACAAATTCCTGTTCATAGAGAATAAATACATTTTTATAAATTATAATATTCAAAATAAATAAATTATATCAGGAATTAGGTCAGAAATAACCTTTTATGTAAAGTGGGTGTTTTTCCCGATTTCCCTATTATGGGTGTTTTGTCCGTGGGAGTTTTTTCCGCGATGGGTTTGTCCGTGGGTGTTTTGTCCACTGGTGTTTTTGTCCGTCCCCCGTTCCAATTTGATGAATTTTGTTGTTGTTGTTGTTGTTGTTGTTGTTGTGCGGTCACAACAGGACACTGACATCGTTGCAAACCACGACCTCACCATAAATAATATTCGGTACAGAGAATTCTTGTGAATACTACACGAAATTCCATTGAAATTTACATTCTGCTTGCTCTGACTTTTAATCACGTTGCAACTTCCACTTCTGTGATTGTTTATGGTCACGAAACACCGGTCGGGCAGAAACAACACTTCACTCATACACATGATTCATGAACATTGAACATCACAAAATGCCTTCGCTGCAAAGAAAAATCAATATTCCAAATTGCGGTACCGTACTTCCGTGTTTCATCAGTATCAACAGTGAACTTATCCGTTATGTAGTTCAGTGTTGTCCGCCAAAACGCTTCGGACTCTTTATTTTATGTGAATTATGAATAAACAATAGCGGAGAACAGATTGATCAGCTAACTTACTTGTAAAATGGCTGCCGACTGTGGGCTGAAAAATACATCCCATAATACTCTAACTATTGTGGGCCAATCAAAGCTGTTGTTGCTACCTCATTTTGATTTGGAACACTTGCTCCGCATAAAGACCGTAAGTTTACAATCTGTCAGTCGCATTGTGTTTACTTTGGTACCGGTGTCCGACCGATTTTTGTGCGTTTTTGAAGGTTTATTTGCAATATATAATAAAAACAAAGTACTTCTTGAAATGACATGAAAACTCATTCACCAAGCCTCGATCCGTTTTCCGCTTTTTACAAACAGCTCCAAATCATTCCTGCAGCCGTTTAGATGAAAGGTATATGCAATCGAAGCCAGGAGATTGATGAAAACTGACACGATGGTTGCTAAGCTCATCGGATATCTTCCGTTATGAATTCCATCCATGACGTCACTCCCTTCTGGACCGTGGACGTGAGAGAGCTATTTTTAACTCGACTTTTCAGCTCAGTTCCTGCCGGGCACAGTACAGTCACGTCACCAGTTCCGACCCAGTGTCAGTTCCGATTCACTTCCCAGAACATTGCTTTTTCTCACAACCAAGATCACACGAAATCTTAAAACATTTGTTGCATTTGAAAAAGTTGATCAACCTTCCAATCATGGCTATTTTCCGCCTCATGTTCTATTTTAAACAAATTCACAACGGCCAGAAAAATAAGGAACATATTAATATTCCCAAACCAGTGACAATGTATACTATACATGCATCTGTAGTGAGTGGGGCAACCTTCACTACGGGAACAATGAAAGAAGTTTAACAGAGTCAATTATCAATTATTACCATTGCCTGTAACGAGTCACGGCAAGTGAGTTTCTCGGGACTCGAGATAGGTCACAATTTTACCATTGGAATTTAGCAACAAAACAAAAAACGGGAAATCAGGATTTTTGCCTGTTGGGACGTCGGAAACACTGTTCTCGACGTCGGGATGCCTGTTGCAATTTTATCGCGATTGGACCCCGCACCACCCCCCCCCCCCTCCCCCTTGTAACAAGGAGGGTTCAAACAGGACATTTTTATTGGGAAATTGAGGATGGACGCCTGGAGGGCATGTTGAATTTTCAAATCGGACCAAAACTATACTACAAGGGGGACCTGTGCCATGTGAGACTAATGATTCATACGAAAATTCGGGATGACCTGAGAATTCACGATAACAAAGTTTCATGGGAAAATCCAAGATGGCCACCTGGCGTCCATATTGGATTTTCCAATCCGACCAAAACAAAGATATCTTGCACAACTAGACCCCATGCGAGACCTGTACACCAAATTTGAGAAAGATCCATAAAGTAGTTCCTGATAATTCAAGATAACAATGTTTCATGGGAAAATCCAAGATGGCCACCTGGTGGCTATACTAGACATTCGAATCGGGCCAAAAAAGGTATCTTGCACAATTAGACCTCAAGGGGAACCTGTGTATCAACTTTGACGAAGATCCATGCAGTTGTTCATGAGGAATCACGATAACGAAATTTCATTGGGAAATTCAAAATGGCCACCGGGCAGTCCGGTTCCTGAGAAATCGCGATCCAAGATGGCCCCCCTGTGGCCATATTGGATTTTCGAATCGGACCAGAAAAGGTATCTGCACATCTAGACCCCAAGGGGAACCTGTGTACCAAATTTCAGAAAGATCCGTGCCGTAGTTCCTGAGAAATCGCGATAACAAGGTTTCATGGGGAAATCCAAGATGGCCACCCTGTGGCCATATTGGATTTTCGAATCGGACCACAAAAGGTATCTGCACATCCAGACCCCAAGAGGAACTTGTGTACCAAATTTCAGAAAGATCCGTGCAGTAGTTCCTGAGAAATCGCGATAACAAGGTTTCATGGGGAAATCCAAGATGGCCGCCCTGTGGCCATATTGGATTTTCGAATCGATTTTCGAATCGGACCAGAAAAGTTATCTGCACAACTAGACCCCAAGGGGAACATGTGTGCGAAATTTCAGAAAGATCCGTGCAGTAGTTCCTGAGAAATCACGATAACAAGAATTGTTTACGGACGGACGACGGACGGACGACGGACGCCGGACGACGGACCACGGACGAAAGGCGATTTGAACAGCCCACCATCTGGTGATGGTGGGCTAAAAAGCGTACCAGAGATACAACACACATCACGAATCGTTAGATTCTTGGTATGTGCTTTAGAATACGTTAACCAAAAGACTATACTGTGAGGTCATGTGGCTCTGTCAGTATGTCGGCACCTCTTCCCACTTCCCTTATATGCGTTGTAATTTAATACGTGAACAAGAGATCCTGTGAAGCAATGACAAGCGCTCTGTGAAAATCCATACGAACAGCATAAACATGCGGTCTGTTGGCATTTATATAGATACATGGCCAGCATTGAATGGGCTGTCTTAGACCCTCATTACGACTTTTGCTAAACTGGTAACCGTGTATGCAATGCATTTGGTGGCCAGAATGACTTAACAAAATATTCATCATGCTATGACGAATACAAATATTATACCTATTTATATGAACGAATGGAAATAAAGAAAATAATTTCTGAAACAAAGCTTCTGGTCTTCATACACGTCAATGAAGACCAAGACCCGCAGCGCTAAAATACAGTTATAAAACTACTATGATCTTCCCACTACAATGTACACTATTTAGATACGGAAAATTGGAACGGGAGTATAGTATACAGATATACCAGGCTTCGGGGGTGTATTTGCGATATATCCCGGTCAAGACCATAGAAAATTTCCCGAGCGTTAGCGAGGGAAATTTGCCATGGTCGAGACCGGGATATATCGCAAATACACCCCAGAAGCCTGGTATATCTGTATAATTACACCGCATATCCTAAAGAGAAGCATAGATGAAGACAAAAAGATAATACAAAGTAATATAAAATAGATCCGAACTTTATTTGCCCTCTCTCCCCAAGCTTCGTCCATTACATGAGATGACACCATCGTCACAATGTCAACATTGGACAAGATGTCATATGTTTTCTTATGCGGCGGGTTTCTGAGATATCTGTTCAAGGACTGGCGTATAACAAGGAAGCTGCTTTTGCTGTAATAGTCACCATTGTGTCGGCGTAAATTCACGTAGAATTCTTTGAGTAGCACACTAAGTTCGTTTGCCGGGAGAATTTCAAAGTCTATGGCTCTGCCTTTTGCTGTACAGTAGCCCTTCAATAGTTTCACAGCAAATTTAGTCGACTTTTCTGTGTTTCTAGGATTGTTGCTACTCAGAAACGAGTCGATCTCATCGCCAGCAAACGCTCGAAATCTGTCGCCCGTGGGCGCTGCCATGTTTGTTTACAAACAAGACATCAGGGGAGATAATTCGGCGGCGGGATAATTCGGCAAATACTTTTAGGCAAATACCCCGCTGCCAAGGCAACGGAAGGCAAATTTCCCGCTGCCCCTGACAGTCGCGTGAGAATGACTTGTGGATGAGAATTTGCCGTAAATGCCCCGGCTAAGAACCAATCAAAACTCTTCTATCTTATATAAGGTGTAATTATCACATAAATTGTGTTATTGTGTAAATTGTGTGAAGTTATTCAGTTATACAAAGTATTGCAAGATCAAGATAATATAATGTGATGAGCCATGCAAGTGGCAATTGCAATGCAAAACTGAATGGTAAAATTTGTTCTTAGAATTCAGTAAACTTACAACTTTTTGGGGGGCAACCTGAAAGGAATTAACACATTCATAATGGGAGGCAGGTGGTGCGACAATTATCACCCTCAGACTTCTTCACTTCGGGACATACTAGAGATCAATCTCCAGATCGTTCCGATGATTAGTTCTTATCCGCCTCACGTATACTTGTACTTGCTGCTTGATATTTCATCTTTAATTAAGTCCACTATGGCATTGTCATATCAGTCTAAATAGTTTCTCCATCTTCGAAACGGAGTAAACAATGTCATTAAAATAGGCAAATCTCCTAAATTGATCTGTGAGTCACGAACGTGAATAGTTCAATCCTTTAAATACTAGTAATTTACTCTGGAGAATCACCGTGACATTGGCGTACTATCGTTCTCTAGTTATTTTAATAATGTTCGTGTAGGCCGAAAAGTTTTCGCTGTGAATATTGCTTTCTGGTTTGGAACAGATGATCAGTCCAGAGTAGAATTCAATTTTGAAGTACGATAAATTATCTGCCAGGCGAAACAAGAAAACGGCTTTTCATGTACTGGTGTATCAGAACTATTGTACCCGTCTACACTTCCCAACTGTAATTATTATTGTTACGACAAGTATAACATTATATTATTCGTTCATATCCATGTCATAAATCCTCATTCACAGACGATTTCTTCTCCCCAGTTTTCCACATCATAAATGAAATGTAAAACGAGTAAAAAATGTTAAATATTTTAAAACTGCAAGAAATAAATTGTATTTGGTGGGAAGATGTTAACCGATAACAAATTCTATATATGACAATTTTAACATTTTCGCAGATATTGCCCATTATATATATCATCCTTCTTATCGTTTTGGTTAATTTAATGATTTTTAACTCACGTTTTCAATAAAGAATTGCCACCAAAATGTAACATTGGAAAAGAATATGCGGGCTAAAACTCTTTATGAAAAGATTGTTAATAATTTACCACTTTTCCTCACATATACTTCCCAACCGATTTCGAATAATTATTAATTTTGCTCATGTTTCCCGTTTTTCTTCATTAAAGCTTTGTGTGAGTGCTATCACGAACTCGCGACACGGCCTATAGCTATAACTGACGATATCGTTCGAAGGATTTATTGTTGTCCTGTCTAACGTATTCTTGTGGGTAAATCCTTCTCTTTAATCAAGGCCGATATGGAATTGTAATATCAATCTGTTTAGTCCGTTTCGGAAATGAGAAATAAACCCAATGTCATTAAAAATAGTCAAATATCTTTAACTGATTCAGGAGTCATGCGCGAGTGTAGTTTCTCTATAATAGTAGTAATATACATCATTATTGCCGACTGAACTGTCAATATACATTGGAATACGAAGAAATTAAGCAAAAAAAAAACAAATACAAAAAAAAAGAGAGAAAACATACAATCGTAATACCAGAACAGAACATTGTTACGCCCAAAGGCTAATGATGGATTAGGTTGACCTGTGATCGCAGCTCTTCATCAAGTGTCGCAATGTGTCTCTTATAAATCTACCGTGAAATCTACAGAAATCAAGAAACACTCTTCAGCTCTACTACATACAAGAGATATCATTCATGGGATGTTTTTCGTAGAGTTGCTTGAATTTCTCATTAATAATTTCTATGTGAAATTTGGCAACACAATATATCAAATAAGCTAACAAAACCGACCATTTCAAAGCCCGTTCCTTCTTATTCACGAAACGCTGTATAGATGAACTGGCAGATATAGATGATAATCGCTATGAATATGCATGCAGTGGAGGATATATATATCCACCTTTTCTGGATTTGCAAGAAATTACAGATACCGCTAATTTCACATGATATTTAAACCTATATCTCCATAAAATGTAATAAGCAGACCTTTATCGTCGACTTTACGAAAAAGAGGTGATTACAATTTCGACATCGTAAAGTATCCCTTTCTAACCCTGCCTGGCCTGGGCGATTTGGGGTGTATCGCAGCCTGGAAGGGGGGGGGGGTGCGGAAAGTGCCCCCCTATATATTTTCTCTACCACTAAAGCTAGAGCGCTGAAACTTACCACACAGTATCTTGGGTTCAAGCTCTACAGGGAAATGTACAAAAATCCAAGATGGCCGCCATGATGACGTCACAGTGACGTCATCTTCTCGGAAGCCATTTTTCGACCTTTTTGGGGTCGATTTTTCGAAATTTTCATTTTTCCGATTTTTCTCTCGAAAAAAAACAAATAAAATATAGAATAATTAGTTTTACATAAACAAAATACTTTCAAGGCCTTTTAGGCAAGGAAAATGTGAAGAAATGGAGCGAAAAGATTGAAAAACACGACTTTCGCGGATACCACATGGCCGCCATTTTGAATTTACCCATGATCCTCTACCCGGGGGTATATGAAAATAGGCTCGAAATGACCCCAATAAGATAAGCTTTAAAGTCACTAAGTTTCAGCCTCCTCGGTCTTGTCGTTTCGAAGCTGCAGAGAAAAGTTCACTATGGGGGCACTTTCCGCACTTTTGTGACTGAGATACATCTTTCCATAAATAACGACGTTTTAGACAAAAATCATATGGATTAAGAAGCAATGATATAGACTGATATTTGAAACATCAGGATGTCTTGCCGGCTTCAGTTGTAACTGTTTACCGCATCTCTTTTGCAGGAATTTTGCCTATGTTTATGTATACTATGATTAGTTTTGACTGGGTGCTAATGCTGTTATAATAATTAGATCTAGATTATGGGTGCGGGAATTCTTTAATGGCCGGCGCCTGACTAGACGCATGTTTAAACTTGCAAATATACTGCAGTTACTCCACTTGTATTCGCGTAGGCCGATAATTTGTCGCCGTGCTTTCTGCTTTCGAACATATGGTCTGTCGTTTTTCCTTTGGTGATACAGCCAGATCGGTATATTCAATTTAACCGTCAATCTCAGAGAAACACGAATTCTCAGCCAAGAAGTACTATAAAAAACCGACGTGAATAAAGAACCATGTACTGATTATCTGAACTCCTGCATTCGTATAAACTACATTGTATGAGGTTCCTGAAATGAGCATTCAATTTTTACCTCTTTTTCTGTCTTTAAATTTAATATTTTGAATACTAATACCAGAATGTGCATAATAAAAATACAGAACTAAAAGCCTTATATGTGAAGGCCCGGTCGAGCTCGCAGAATGGCATATGCCATCTATCCTCTGTGTGCTGGTGCGCCTAACAGGCAAATAGACTATTTTGTTTGAACCGATAGCCGGTCGATCTGCTCCTCGTGTTTCAGACAAACCGGAATCAAGAGGTGGATGCAATTACGCTATCGATCGCACCCGACAATAAATCTTCTCTCAGGTAATAAAAGAAGTCAACTCGGATAATGCATCTTGTACAGGTGTCAACTATTTTTTTAAATGAGAAACTCGGTTTGTTTCGGTCTAAACAATCAACTGATGGGGAGTCAAACAACATTCCAATCAGTTCCAAATGAAATATGACGGCCGTAAATCCCCATGTTAAGCCATGAAAAGGTACATGGGTCTGTTCTCCCATATCATTGATGGAGCCGTCTTCATAGGGTCTGCTACCTTCAACAAACCAGTCCTGTCAACTCCTGAAAATACGGTCTCCATAAACGTCGATGATTGATAATAAGTGAGGTTAACAAATTTATGTGTAGGAAGGCGTCTACCAGACTGAAGCCACATTAGTTGAAGAACGCGACATCGTAATTTAGAGATCAGGAGACATAGGTCCGCATACACTACATGTACCTCAACAATAAATACAACTATTTGTCACTCAGCTGAACCAGACAGAACTTGTGTCTTGTAGGAGCTATATATGTTCTGTCTCGTTCGTTCTCTTCCATTTACCTTTGGTTCCGATTGAATCATGTTTGTACTGTAAGTGTATTGTGAAATATGGCTTGTATTACTTCTGTTTCAGCAGATGATTAGGCGTTCATCTTCCTCTTCTCTGATTTCACAAACGGTTCTCTGATAATAAAGCATTTTTGTATAATATAAAGAGAAAACAAAAATATACCTGATGTTCTCTGCAAACAAACGGACGACTAGTTCAGGTATGAAAGAAACGGTGGTCGCCACAGGCCTGTGTCCGATCTCCTATGCTTCACCTAGAGCGGACTCTGATATCCAAGTGACCCTTGTTAGATGTCAGAGTCCGGGCAGGGTTGAATCATAGCAAGCGGGCACTCGTATCCGGGGAACCACAGTTTCTTTCACACCGATGTAATCAATTCAGGAAGAGAATTAAGCGTTATTCATTGTGTGTTCGTGCTGAAAAAATCGCTCAACATGTTTAAAGTGCAGTTTTAAGACGGCCTCATCACTTATCAGCCGTCGAAATTTTATCTTGGTCATTTGGTTGTGTCAAATAGCATCTAGTACCGGTTTGGCTTGGTGCTAATATGGCTACTTATCATTGTATGGCCTCCTAATGCAGGTCGCATCTGGCGTATGCATTTGACACATCTGACACTAAGTAAGCAAACGAGTTTACATAGTGATCTACATCATGACCTAAAGGAGGTGTTCGGTTTGACCGTATTTTTTTCCTTAGTGTGTTGCGTTTATAAACCGAAAATATAATTTCCTCTCGTTTACTTCAAAAGTTATTAGCTTGAAAGAGAAAATACTGAATTTTCATATTCTCAATTTTCACCGAGAAGAGATTTGTCAAAAAAATATTACGAGTATTAGAAAATAAGCATTTGTTTGTTTTTGCAATTTTTGGTGATATTCTTGAAGGGAATTCCATTCATATATAAAATATGACACCTTTAACCAAAACGAGTCTTACATATCGACATGCGGTGGGTTTGATCCAAAATGATACTGAAGAATCGTTTTGGTTAAAGGAGTCATATTTTCATGATATTGAAATATGCCAAAACGCTTGTAATGCTCTGAAAGGGTGTAGTTCACCGCCATTCGGCACATGATTCCTCATTTTGATAATTGTAACAGCTGCTTGGCCGAATGGTTACAGTGTCGGATTGAAGATTAAAAGAACACCAACATTTTGGTTCGAATCCCCAAATCCCCGAAAAAATGTTCTTCATTTTTTCCATTTTCTCCCATCTTCATCATTTTGACTTTAAAGTGAAATAAAGACAGCGAACCCCTAACGCACATAACCCCTTATTTTATTATAATTCGTCAATAGAATTGCACACAAACAACTCCACACACAGTCAGTATTTGAATATTCTGACGATCCAGCAGAGCAAAAAATTAATTGTTACACATATATAATTTCGTCTAGGGCAGCGGAAAGTTGTAACTATGAATTGAAAAGTTATAAGGTTAAACTTGTCTTATATATCAAGGCATTTATTGAGGTAATGACCAACAGGTGACGACGCTTGCTTTCCCAGTTGATTATGCATGTGCCAATATGTGTCAATGGGAACCGTATGAGAATATGAACCAGAATTTCCCATTGGACTGGCCTCGCCTGTCTGACAAAGAGTTGGGGAATACCTGAGCATTACGTCACAATTTACCGGCCGGCTCGGAGCGAGACAATAGAGCAGCAGAGAGCAACTCTGAAGGGGAAAATATCCATCTAAAGCGAACACCTCCTTTACATCGTACCCTGGGCTTCACAGGTGCAACCAAAATGTTATCACCATTAAATTACTAATATCTGATTTACTCATGTTTCTAGTGTAACGAAATTAATGCATGAATGAAATCTGATCATCTGATCCATAATGCATTCTACATTTGATGTTGACAGCGGAGAAGTGTATTTAGTCTAATCTAAATAAGGGCATGATTGTCTCTGGTGAACACCCTCAAAGTAACGACTACCATTAAGTTACATTAAGTCTGCTTTTACGAATATGCAAGGAAATTATTTAACTATTTGCCTACCTTACCATATTCAACACAAAAGCTTGCCATTCAATAATCTCAAGCGATTCTCCGTCAAACATATAACTTTATTCTTATTAAATAATATGGCAATTTAAGATGTTTGAAGATATAGGTGATTTAGCAAAGTGAATAAATCATAACAGTATGTGGATTACACAGAGTAAACTGCAAATAAAGCATGATATTCTATGGTGGTCTGTTGTAATCATATTTAGGTCCAGTGACGTCACACTGCCTTAATACATATATTTCAAGCTGTGTATGCACTTTCCAATGCATGATTCAAGCTTAAGGTGTGTATACTTTGAGTTTCAACACAGTCTCACTGTTCCAATGTGCATGTTTCACCAGAATCGGGGAAATTAAATGCAAGATTCACATGAGAAAGAAGCATTAATTTTCAAATTTAACTACTTGGGTTGAAAGATAGGAGTTTTTCTGGTTCCATCCCGCACTCCTGATCAGCGTGTAAAGTTTCAATCAGACATGTCACGTGTGGTGTGATGCAAGGGCCCATCTTGGACCACTTCTTCTTTCACGATTTTTCGTTGCTCCAATGCATTTTGCTGAAAAGCAACAGGAACTTGATAAAGTGATGTCTAGCGCTGTAATATCACTTGTCTTTATTGTACCAAGTAAGCGTCCTATCTGTGCCTTGTGTGCTGTCCACAGTGTTTTATAGGTTGGATGGAGGGTGTCTGGTTCCATGCTGCTTCAAAGATTTCTACTTTGATATAGCAGAAACGCAACTTGGATGGATGGTGCTTAGATGGTTCGTCGCGATATAGCTGAAATATTGTTGAAAGTGACGTTAAATTCTATTCACTCACTCACTCATCCACTTCTTCCATTATTTACAGCATGGACCTGGTAACACTCATTCAAAAGTTGTATTACATGCAGATAACGTAATATTACTGTGCGGTTCCAGAAATGTCAACGAGATTAAGAAGCAGATAGAGAAAGATTTCTCACATTGAACTACATTGCTACGTAATAATAAGCGTCATCTCAATGTTTCAAGATGTAATTGGATGGTTTATGGCACACGTAGACGTCATATGAATACTGCTATACCCAAGACTTGTATCAAAGATAGGGTTAATTCTTCGAAAGTTCAAAAGGAGACTTGTCTGCTTCGACGTATAATATTATTTTAGGTGACGTTCTCGACGCTCCGGGGCAAAGTGTTATTCCTTGATGGAGAATCGGATCCAGCGTTACCAAGTTTGACTTGCTTGCACCGTTGTAAACAATGGAGGCATAATCAAGCTTAGAACGAAAAAGTGATCGATATAAATGGAGAAACGTCTGCTGATCTCCTCCCCAATTATATCTGGCAACTACATTCAACAAATCAAAAGCCTTTGTGTACTTAGCTTTCGAGCAATTTATATGCGATAAGAACGTTAATCGGTGATCAAACGATATTACTAAGAATTCCGTCTTTTCCTACCTTGATTTCAGTTCCATCCAATGTAAGTACTGGATCTTTGTGCTGGAAATACTTTCTACCGAAAGTGAACACAATCTGTCTTAACTCTGGAGAACCTGAAGCAATTTTCTAGACACCATTTCTGAATTCTATTCAGAAAAAGTTGTAATGTTTTTCTCAATAGTATGTAAGTAGTATAGGGGATCTATATGCCGATTTTTCTCCTATCTCTTAACATGGTGACCTGAATTTTTTGCTGCTCAATAATTTGACCTCGACCCCGGTGACCTAGGGTCACGAAAATTTGTCAGTAGATTCCCGCGGATATTGCGCGTAGATTGCCGTGATTTTTAAAACAATGACGCTCAAACCGGAATTGACGTCATCAAATCAAAATTTCGACTACTGGATACTTTACAGCGAAGATGTGATCATATCACTGACAGCATCTGGGATTATCAGTAAGTAGGGTTATATCTGGGTTATTTCTTATTTGCGAGAAGCTAACGCTTAATAAACGGGAGATGATGCTGAATACGGTAATGTGTTGGCTGGGCTGCTACAACATCGGTTTGATTAGAGTTCGATACTTTCCAATGAATTATGACTACGCCAAATTCGTTCCCTGTGCATGCAGTAGTCTATTTCTTACTATCTGACTATGATGAGAAGAGACTAGCCAAACGAGCCTCATACCTTATTACGGTATACCTGCCCATTCTGCAGCGAACTACCAGGTAAGGTATTGCGTTAAAGTGCTGAGGGAAGGGGGACTAATCTATAGAGGTCGAATACGCGAGTTAAGACTCGATTCCTCGAGTCGTGTAACAGATCAACAGACATGAAAGACGAGAACAACAACAACAGATAATGTACATATTGATGTTTTAGTCATGAAAACTTCGCCTACATACAACACTGACAGACGGGGCTGTAGAACACATAGACGTTGTTTTCGTGATACGTTATACATGGTGTCATCCATGACTGTACGAGGAATGGCAGAAGTTACAAATCTAAAACGATGATCCACAAGAGGTCCAACCACTCACATTGTAGTGCGGCCATTGTACCAGAGACTATTCAGTTTACAGCACGAACAGTTTAGCGAGGATATCGCGAATCTAGAATAGCATACAGGGACGCTAAGTTAAACGTTGGCTCTTCTTTCCCGGTGTATTGAACAAACATGGCGATAGTTGTAATTTTCAATTTTTGTTCTAGGTGGATACATGTCCCATTGCCGCAGTAAGGTATTAAGAGCAGTTGACGTGTATTTGCCGGCACGTTGTACTCGCGAGTCGTGAATATAAGATATTAGGCCCAGCCTGTCACAGCGAGAGAGGGATAATGAAAAATAGGGAACAAACCACGTGTTTACTGAGCAAAATTAATATCTTAACAGTTGTTCATGCACTTGTTGAACATTTTAAAAGAGTATTCATATGGTACTTATCGAGAAAACAAAAAACGTTAAGTTTGGATGTACAATATCCACCGACCGGTTACAAATACGTATATCGGCATGGCGTCAGATCCGACATTCAATATTCAGCCGTTGTCATTCAAGAATTTTCGAGTCCATAATCGAAAGACCTATCCCGTATGACGGTTAGCACCAATTCTAAATGTGTATGAAATGAAAAAAATTAAATACAAGAAGGTGTTTTATCAGAGAGAAGCGGTCGACAGGTCTCATTGATGTCGGAAAGACACCATGGTGTTCTTTACATACAATACTAATCACTGACCATCATTCTTCATCCAAATCCTGGAGTCGTTTTCCAGAGTATATATCTCACACAATAATCGTGGTTGTCCATAGGGCCAGAGAAGTACATGCTATTCACAACACAACGTTAAGCGGAATTAGACAAAAGTTACGAGACAGAGATCGTGCACGTCAAAAAGGTTGTTTCAAACGTGTCTTTCATGTACAATGGATCAATAAGACCTTGAGAGGAATATTTTTTTGTTATTAAGATCTACTCGTGCTGTTGAATTATCGTATCTTAATAATACGGCTGTGTTCGTCTTGTGGGGCATCTCATAACTCGTTAATGCTATCCACGTGTATTAAGTTGAAAACGCACAAATAAGTTATGCAACAAGCCTTGTACATGCGAGCTTCATTATGAGAACATTACGTGAAAGAATATTGTAAGTATTCCAGTAACTAAAAAATAAATGGGCCTAAATCATACCAGCCCTCTGTGAGTATGTTTGCTTGTGGAGATCACCATGATAGTGTTACTATTATACATATAAGTGTACATACCAGGTTTTCGGGAGACTGAACATTTTAATACAAGAAAAAACAACCCCATTAAGTCTCTAGAGCGGGCACAGTACTGAAATATCTCCTCGTTTCCAAGCTGATGGTAAGAAACTTGTTTTGACCGTGTCTTGTCAGTTATGTCTACATAATTTACTGTTTAATAAAGTTGTATACCTTACGATAGCCACTTGCACTATACATGTTTTCAAATATAACCTATAGTCAATGTGAACTGTAACCCGTGAAGTCATCGGCTCCAGAAAGTCAGTTATTTCGTCACAATGTCATCGGTTATTTCGATACGGCACGGGTTTTCCCAACAGCTTTGTTCAAGTCCATCATGTCTCCATGACATATTTTTTCCAAACTTCCAGTCGGTCAACCAATCGCTGACAGATTTCATTCGTCTATACACCAATTCGAATATTGCTGCAGCCATAATAACTTGTCATCTCGGTGTCAGCAGACGTGTTTGGCAGTTTCAGTATAACAAAGGTATGTATATTTCACTGCTTGAAAATAACTCGGCTTGAGTTCCTATACATCTTAGACACTTTGGGTAAATTTTTTGTAAATTCATTCTGTACGTTCAACATTGGCTCATCGTGAAAAGTGTAGATTACCCACGGCCAGGTTTGTCCAGAAAATATGATAAGGACTATTGATGAAACATTACCATATTAACAGCTTATATGTTTGTGCCGAAACTGTTCTCTATGAATTGAATGGATTTCAAACCAAACACATGCTGTTCATGTAGTCAGTATGATATAATTCATCACGACAAACTAATCTACAATAAGAATGAACTACTCATCGATTTCAATATTAACCTACAACACGTTTGAATCTTGGCTGGTTGATGAGGCCTCAACACCAAGACATTATTTTTCACCCTTTGTTGATGCAGTCTTCAACGTGAAGTTCACCCTTACAGATTTTATACACGAAACATATGGGAACGTTCGAATTATTTCTTTACCACGGTGCTATGACACACTTATACCTACATCTGGCATGATCTAGTTTTAATATAGACGTGGAAGGTATTTCAGTCCGACAGCTGTTTATGTTAAAAAAAAACGGTCATAATATATATCGACATTATGAAGTTCGCATGTTCCGGGAAAGCAATAAATACACGAGTTCATAATTGTTTACATATAATAGAGTATTTAACGTTCAAATTTATCGATAGTTCGATATAATCCTATTCGTTACAAGGGCTGGTAGTAGGGATAACCTTACACATTTTTTCTCGGAACGGTAAACAGCGCTGTCCGGGTATACCGTGAGCAATAGCAACCAAACCGAACCACGTGTGTATATGTGCGCACAAAGAACCTACATCCGAAAACTTGTTTTCCACGTATTTTCTTATATTCAATGGGAGTGATAACAAACAGTGGGCTGCTGAGGATAATTTTTTTAAAGAAAGGTCCTCATGTCGTATGTCAGTCGAGTTTTCCTAAACAATTTTCGATCATATATTTGAGATGAAGTTTCACAATTTAAAGAGAGAGTACATCAGTTCAACTTATGCGCTGAACAGTTATGTGTGTTAAGTTTTAACTATCCGGTACTATAGGCTTTCCTTTGGAGGAAAATGCCCCCTGTGACGTCACCGAATCTAACACAATGTTTATGAGTTGACTGTATTAAACTGGAGTTATTGGGCTATCAGAAAAGAACTGAACTATGGCACAATGTTGGACAGCCCACTTGTGAGATGTTTATTCGGACTGGGCTAACTGAATCGAAACATTCCGCATCATGTTTTACAAGAAAACCCCATTTAATGCAAGTCACATCAGAGCCATTACTCGGAGGATAGTACTGGATAAGGTTCACAAATTTTTCGATTTCCCTTTTTTCTCTTTTTCTTCTGTTTTATTTTTTTGTTTGTTTTTGTTTTAGTTTTAGTTCTAGTTTCGAAAGATCAACATTTTGTCATGATAATATGTTTAAGTCTTCGATTGGTAAAGTTTCCATATTTTTCGCTCATGGTATCTAATAACTCCTACTCGAAATCAGTTTCGGTTATTGCTGTTCTCTGTTTTAACGTGACAAGCCTGTTTCATCTCGATAGATCAAAACGGTTTGAAATTTTTTAAGACATTAATACTTTGACAGTTTTTGTACAGCTTTAATCTCCAATAACAATGTCCGGTATAATTCTTGTTTTACCATATATGATCGTTCCATTGCTACAAATGGTGCATCATTCAAACTGTTTTATTGTTCTTGTCAGTTTTGTATCGGGAAAGAGTTTTCTTCGTTCAACATATCCCCTTCACAGTTTCTTGTTTACTATTTCTTCAATGCTAGCCACCAAAAAAAATTTTTGTTTGAACAAATCACAATATTACTTATGTACAATTATAAATCACTTGGTAAAAGTTGTTTATTTCAATACACACTTTCATTACTTTTTACAATTTTATTATCAGGAAACTATATCAAGATGTGGTAGTACTAGTGTTTGTTTTAGCCAAAGACAGTGTAGTCTGTTTCTCTATATCAAAGCAATTCATTATTTTGAACAAGTTTGGATGGATTTTAATGAATTTTGTGCGGACATTTTGATTTGGGAGTATTTTTGTCTGAGCTCAAGTTTTAAAATATGTGGTTTGAGTACCAGAGCATTGTTTTATTCGGTTAGATGAGCACATTTTGAAGTATGTTTTGGTTTTATTAATCATTTCTAGTTGTATTTTTTGCTTGGAAGTTAATCTGGTCCAAATTGTCTTGTTCAAACATAAGAAGTTGAGTGAATGGAAACTTTCCAATGTGCCGAGTAATTGTGTTTGTTGATTCTGACTGACTTTAGTGAATTTGTAGTGTCAAACTTGAATATTCATCGTCAAACAAACAGTTTTTCTAGTATAGCAGTGACGGTCATGTTTATTTCGCCTACATTGCCTAGTAAAACCGTATGTAACTGAGTTTCTCGGGGAACGATTTTCATTTTTATTCATACCTGTACATTAATACAGCAAGTTAAAATGTGTGGAAAAATATGGTCTGACTGCCTGTTCCACACAGATATGCAAGAGCTAGAAACCCGTATTTATACGTTCCTCCAGGAGAAAACACTAAGTGTAGAACGTTAGTCCGACTAAACGCTTCAAAGCTACAGTTAATTTTGGGATGTAGCCTAACATTGTCCTGCTAACGTATGGTGTCGTTCAGTTTGACTGGCCATAAAGAGTAGGTCGTGCCGGCCACGTCACCCCACACATGTTCCCTCAAACTTTTACTGCAAATGACGCATAGCCACTTATACATATCTAAGTTTCCACTGTGATATATCTGTAAAAAAAATATCATCTAACATTCAGGTCACCCAATCTTCTATCCCGGTATTTCCAAACGTCTCCAGTTTCTATCCACTCAAGATTCATATTATCCTTTCTGCATTGCTTATACACAAGTAGAATCAATTTCTATTTTTTTTTCTCAATGACATATCCCAGTGTTTTCCCCCTGGTTTGTCCAATGTACATTTTCACCAATCCACAGAAATGTTATATAATGGTCGGTAAATTCATCCAGTATCTCCCTCGTTTTACCATATCCCAGTACTACCCTCTATACACAGGCACAAATACTACAAGTCATTCAAATGTATTTCCCCCTATCATTGCAATATTACAACGCTAAAGACGCGTAACAATGCAAGAATTAATTCCAATATATTTTCTGAGTTTCACTCCGCAAGTTATAGTCACCAGCGATGTTGTGAACGGCATATTTGTATGGATTGTACATTTAAATCACAGCTGTAAATAACCTGTAAACCCAGAAACAACTATTGAATCATACAGATCTATATTCGTTTTGGCTTTTCCCCGTCTAATGCCTCAAGCTCTATCCGACCATTGGAGAGAGTCAGAGATTAGTATGACAGTCAACCAATAAAAATGCAGATTTTTTTTCAACGTTGTACATAAAAGCATATTACCGTATACCATTTCACATCACGCTCTCCAACAGGAACGAGGTATATATTCTCTCTCTTCTAGATATCAACATCGGTTGACACAGCGTTTGTGAGATATACGCTTTTTGACTTTTGCATGTATCATTGCTATTACGAGAGGCCAGATTGAAGACCCACAAGGACAATACTTAGCGAATCAAACATTCGTGCCCTGGTTGTATGCGCATAAGAGCTAGGCATATGAGATAGTCAGAGATTAGTATGTCAGTCAACTAAACAAAATGCAGAATGTATGTTACACGTTCACATAAAAAGATATTACCGTTATTTCAAACCGTTTCACACGACACCCTTGAAAAGGAACGACGTCCAGATATTAACATCGATTGACAAAGCGTTTATGAGATTGCCAAATATACTTCTTTTGTTTTTCTTTTGTAGATTTCCTTGTTATTACGAGAGGCCAGATTTAAGACCCAATAGTGTGCCGTATATCCTTCGGATAACGGTAGTGGCAAGTATCTATCTCTTTGTATATCCAAATAGAACATACTATTACGATTGTCAGACAAAGAATGCCACCAAAAATAGGTAAGCCAATCAAAATTCGTGTACGGTGGGTTTGTAGATACATAGGTTAGACATATGCTGTTCAACTCATTTCACATTAGTTCTTCAACGAGGAAAGACGCGATTACATTGTCGCTCTGTCTACTGCATTACATCTACCATACTTTCTTATATATATATATATATATATTTTTTTAGACAAGCCTGTAAGATCAAGAGACCTCCTCAATACATAAGAGGGCAACGGACGTGGTAAGTGTTTTATTGTATATAAAGCTTGGACTCGAACAGTTTATATGAAGCGAATCATTCGTCAATAGACAAGGACGACTAGACCATAAAGTCTGATGTCTGTCCTTTCAATACTACGAGTGACAGCCATTCAGA
Source organism: Hanleya hanleyi (assembly GCA_036873755.1). Taxonomy (NCBI): domain Eukaryota; kingdom Metazoa; phylum Mollusca; class Polyplacophora; order Lepidopleurida; family Hanleyidae; genus Hanleya; species Hanleya hanleyi. The sequence continues at coordinate 31,962 of JAVTVY010051750.1, forward strand.
TTAAAGCTAGCGTTACAGGTCCATCAAAAGTTCGTTGTACGTAAAAAGGGTAAACGTATCCAGTTCAATTCATTCCATCCCAGGTCTTTGACGAAGAAAGATACGTTCTCTCTCCGTTTCCTATTGTAATACACTTTAGAAGGTTGGATCTACAGCAATACATTTGTTTTGCAGGCCAGCCTGAAATATCTCGATATCTGCCTAATACGCACCCCCGACAGTTTTTGACGCCCGTCAACACCACCACCACCACGGGGCACACACACCTGGTGCATCCTGTACCCTATAGCCGATAGGGCATAGGGTACACCAGGGTGTGGGTGCACCAGGTATGTATGCCCGGTGGTGGTGCTGGCGTTGACGGGCGTCAAAAACTGTGGGGGGTGCGTATTAGGCAGATATCGAGATATTTCAGGCTGGCCTGCAAAACAAATGTATTGCTGTAAATCCAACCTTCTAAAGTGTATTACAATAGGAAATGGAGAGAGAACGTATCTTTCTTCGTCAAAGACCTGGGATGGAATGAATTGAACTGGATACGTTTACCCTTTTTACGTACAACGAACTTTTGATGGACCTGTAACGCTAGCTTTAATCTGAATGGCTGTCACTCGTAGTATTGAAAGGACAGACATCAGACTTTATGTTCTAGTCGTCCTTGTCTATTGACGAATGATTCGCTTCATATAAACTGTTCGAGTCCAAGCTTTATATACAATAAAACACTTACCACGTCCGTTGCCCTCTTATGCATTGAGCAGGTCTCTTGATCTTACAGGCTTGTCTAAAAAAAAAAATATATATAAGAAAGTATGGTAGATGTAATGCAGTAGACGGAGTTGAACAGCATATGTCTAACCTATGTATCTACAAACCCCCCGTACACGAATTTTGATTGGCTTACCTATTTTTGGTGGCATTCTTTGTCTGACAATCGTATGTTCAATAGTATGTTCTAATTGGTTATACAAGGAGATACTTACCACTACCGTTATCCGAAGAATATACGGCACACTATTGGGTCTTAAATCTGGCCTCTCGTAATAACAAGGAAATCTACAAAAGAAAAACAAAACAAGTATATTTGGCAATCTCATAAACGCTTTGTCAATCGATGTTAATAGCTAGACGTCGTTCCTTTTCAAGAGTGTGGTGTGAAACGGTTTGAAATAACGGTAATATCTTTTTATGTGAACGTGTAACAGAAATTCTGCATTTTGTTTAGTTGACTGACATACTAATCTCTGACTATCTCATAAGCCTATACAACCAGGGCACGAATGTTTGATTGGCTAAGTATTGTCCTTGAGTTATTCGTTCTCTGACAATCGTATGTTCAATGGTTGATCTTCATCATCTATGTTCTAATTAGCTATACAAAGAGATACTTACCACTACCGTTACCCGAAGAATATACGGCACACTGGTGGGTCTTCAATCTGGCCTCTCGTAATAGCAATGATACCTACAAAAGTCAAAAAGCGTATATCTCACAAACGCTGTGTCAATCGATGTTAATATCTAGAAGAGAGAGAATACATACGTCGTTCCTGTTGAAGAGCGTGAGATGAAATGATATGAAGTAAGGGTAATACGCTTTTATGTACAACGTTGAAAAATAAAATCTGCATTTTGATTGGTTGACTGTCATACTAATCTCTGACTCTTTCCAATGGCCGGATAGAGCTTAATAAGTCATTAGACGGGAAAAGCCCAAAACGAATATAGATCTGTATGATTCAATAGTTGTTTCGGGGTTTACAGGTTATTTGCAGCTGTGATTTAAATGTACAATCCATACAAATATGCCGTTCAAAGCATCGCTGGTGACTATAACTTGTAGAGTGAAACTCTGAAAGTATATTGGAATTAATTCTTGCATTGTGCCGCGTCTTTAGCGTTGTAATATTGCAATGATAGGGGGAAATACATTTGAATGACTTGTACTATTTGCGCCTGTGTATAATGGGTAGTACTGGGATATGGTAAAACGAGGAAGATACTGGATGAATTTACCCACCATTATATAACATTTCTGTGGATTGGTGAAAATGTACATTGGACAAACCAGGGGGGGGAACACTGGGATATGTCATTGAAAAAAAAATGGAAACTGATTCTACTTGTGCATAAGCAATGCAGAAAGGATAATATGAATCTTGAGTGGATAGAAACTGGAGACGTTTGGAAATACCGGGATAGAAGATTGGGTGACCTGAATGTTAGATGATATTTTTTTACAGATATATCACAGTGGAAACTTAGATATGTATAAGTGGCTGTGCGTCATTTGTAGTAAAAGTTTGAGGGAACATGTGTAGGGTGACGTGGCCGGCACGACCTACTCTTTATGGCCAGTCAAACTGAACGGCATCATATGTTAGCAGGACAATGTTAGGCTACATCCCAAAATTAACTGTAGCTTTGAAGCGTTTAGTCGGACTAACGTTCTACACTTAGTGTTTTCTCCTGGAGGAACGTATAAATACGCGTTTCTAGCTCTTGCATATCTGTGTGGAACAGGCAGTCAGACCATATTTTCCACACATTTTAACTTGCTGTATTAATGTACAGGTATGAATAAAAAAGAAAATCGTTCCCCGAGAAACTCAGTTACATACGGTTTAAATAGGCAATGTAGGCGAAATAAACATGACCGTCACTGCTATACTAGAAAAATTGTTTGTTTGACGATGAATATTCAAGTTTGGACACTACAAATTCACTGAAGTCAGTCAGAACCAACAAACACAATTACTCGGCACATTGGAAAGTTTCCATTCACTCAACTTCTTATGTTTGAACAAGACAATTTGGATCAGATTAACTTCCAAGCACAAAATACAACTTGAAATGATTAATAAAACCAAAACATACTTCAAAATGTGTTCATCTAACCGAATAAAACGATGCTCTGGTACTCAAATAACATATTTTAAAACTTGAGCTCAGACAAAAATACTTCCAAATCAAAATGTTCGCACAAAATTCATTAAAATCCATCCAAACTTGTTCAAAGCAATTCATTGCTTTGATATAGAGAAACAGACTACTCTGTCTTTGGCTAAAACAAACACTAGTACTACCACATCTTGATAACAAAAATGTACCAAACCGACTAAGAGTTTTCGAGTGTGAATGTACTAGACAAATATAGTTTCCTGATAATAAAATTGTAACAAGTAATGAAAGTGTTAGCCCAGTCCGAATAAACATCTCACCAGTGGGCTGTCCAACATTGTGCCATAGTTCAGTTCTTTTCTGATAGCCCAATAACTTCAGTTTAATACAGTCAACTCATAAACATTGTGTTAGATTCGGTGACGTCACAGGGGGGCATTTTCCTCCACAGGAAAGCCTATAGTACCGGATAGTTAAAACTTAACACACATAACTGTTCAACGCATAAGTTGAACTGATGTACTCTCTCTTTAAATTGTGGAACTTCATCTCAAATATATGAGCGAAAATTGTTTAGGAAAACTCGACTGACATACGACATGAGGACCTTTCCTTAAAAAACTTATCCTCAGCAGCCCACTGTTTGTTATCACTCCCATTCAATGTAAGATAATACGTGGAAAACAAATTTTCGGGTGTGGGTTCTTTGTACGCACATATACACACGTGGTTTGGTTTGGTTGCTATTGCTCAAGGTATACCCGGACAATGCTGTTTACCGTTCCGAGAAAAAAATGTGTAAGGTTATCCCTACTACCAGCCCTTGTAACGAATAGGATTATATCGAACTATTGATAAATTTGAACGTTAAATACTCTACAATATGTAAACAATTATGAACTCGTGTATTTATTGCTTTCCCGAAACATGCGAACTTCATAATGTCGATATATATTATGACCGTTTTTTTAAACATAAACAACTGTCGGACTGAAATAACTTATGTGGATTTTCCACGTCTATATTAAAACTAGATCATGCCAGATGTAGGTATAAGTGTGTCATAGCACCGTGGTAAAGAAATAATTCGAACGTTCCCATATGTTTCTTATATAAAATCTGTAAGGGTGAACTTCACGTTGAAGACTGCATCAACAAAGGGTGAACAAATAATATCTTGGTGTTGAGGCCTCATCAGCCAGCCAAGATTGAAACGTGTTGTAGGTTAATATTGAAATCGATGAGTAGTTCATTCTTATTCTTATAGTTTGTCGTGATGAATTATATTATACTGACTACATGAACAGCATGTGTTTGGTTTGAAATCCATTCAATTCATAGAGAACAGTTCCGGTGCAAACATATAAGCTGTTAATACGGTAATGTTTCATCAGTAGTCCTTATCATATTTTCTGGACAAACCTGGCCGTGGGTAATCTACACTTTTCACGATGAGCCAATATTGAACGTACAGAATGAATTTACAGAAAATTTACCCAAAGTGTCTAAGATGTATAGGAACTCAAGCCAAGTTATTTTCAAGCAGTGAAATATACATACCTTTGTTATGCTGAAACTGCCAAACACGTCTGCTGACACCGAGATGACAAGGTATTATGGCTGCAGCAATATTCGAATTGGTGTATAGACGAATGAAATCTGTCAGCGACTGGTTGACAGACTGGAAGTTTGGAAAAAATATGTCATGGAGACATGATGGACTTTAACAAAGCTGTTGGGAAAACCCGTGACGTATCGAAATAACCGATGACATTGTGACGAAATAACTGTGACTTTCTGCAGCCGGTGACTTCACGGGTTACAGTTCACATTGACTATAGGTTATACTTGAAAACATGTATAGTGCAAGTGGATATCATAAGGCATACAACTGTATTAAACAGTAAATTATGTAGACATAACTGACAAGACACGGTCAAAACAAGTTTCTTACCATCAGCTTGGAAACGAGGAGATATTTCAGTACCGTGTCCGCTCTAGAGACTTAAAGGGGTTGTTTTTTCTTGTATTAAAATGTCCAGTCTCCCGAAAACCTGGTATGTACACTTATATGTATAATAGTAACACTATCATGGTGATCTCCACAAGCAAACATACTCACAGAGGGCTGGTATGATTTAGGCCTATTAAATAAATATTTTAGTTACTGGAATACTTACAATATTCTTTCACGTAATGTTCTCATAATGGAGCTCGCATGTATAAGACTTGCTGCATAACTTATTTGTGCGTTTTCAACTTAATACACGTGGATAGCACTAACGAGTTATGAGATGCCCCACAAGCTAGTAGACGAACACAGCCGTATTATTAAGATACGATAATTCAACAGCACGAGTAAATCTTAATAACAAAAATATTCCTAAATATCACTTTTGTCTAATTCCGCTTAACGCTGTGGTGTGAATAACATGTAGTTCTCTCTCCCTATGAACAACCACGATTATTGTGTGAGATATCTATTCTGGAAAACGACTCGAGGATTTGGATGAAGAATGATGGTCAGTGATTAGTATTATATGGCATATATGTAAAGAACACCATGATGACTTTCCGACATCAATGAGACCTGTCGACCGCTTCTCTCTGACAAAAAACCTTCTTGTATTTAAATTTCTTTATTTCATACACATTTAAAATCGGTGCTAACTGTCATACGGAATAGGTCGATTATGGACTCGAACATTCTTGAATGACCACGGCTGAACATTGAATTTCGGATCTGACGCCATACCGATATACGTATTTGTAACCGGTCGGTGGATATTGTACATCCAAACTTAACGTTCGTTTTTTGTTTTCTCGATAAGTGCCATACGAATACTCGTTTAACATGTTCAACAAGTGCATGAACTGTTAAGATATTAATTGTGCTCAGTAAACACGTTGTTTGTTCCATTTTTTCATTATCCCGCTCTCGCTGTGACGGGCTGGGCCTAATATCTTATATTCACGACTCGCGAGTACAACGTGCCGGCAAATACACGTCAACTGCGCTAATACCTTACTGCGGCAATGGGACATGTATCCACCTAAAACAAAAATTGAAAATTACAACTATCGCCATGTTTGTTCAATACACCGGGAAAGAAGAGCCAACGTTTAATTTAGCGTCCCTGTATGCTATTCTAGATTCGCGATACCCTCGCTAAACTGTTCGTGCTGTAAACTGAATAGTCTCTGGTACAATGGCCGCACTACAATGTGAGTGGTTGGACCTCTTATATATGTGGATCATCGTTTTAGATTTGTAACTTCTGCCATTCCTCGTACAGTCATGGACGACACCATGTATAACGTATCACGAAAACAACGTCTATGTGTAGACGTAGGTGAAGGCCCATGTTCATGACTAAAACATCAATATGTACATTATCTGTTGTTGTTGTTCTCGTCTTTCATGTCTGTTGATCTGCTACGCGACTCGAGGAACCGAGTCTTAACTCGCGTATTCGAGCTCTATAGATTAGTCCCCCTTCCCTCAGCACTTTAACGCAATACCTTACCTGGTAGTTTGCTGCAGAATGGGCAGGTATACCGTAATAAGGTATGAGGCTCGTTTGGCTAGTCTGTTCTCATCATTTTAATATACTGACGGTATTTAGTCTGATAGTAAAAAATAGACTACTACATGCACAGGGAACGAATTTGGCGTAGTTTATGCCATAATTTCTTGGAAAGTATCGAACTCTAATCAAACCGATGTTGTAGCAGCCCAGCCAACACATTACCGTATTCAGCATCATCTCCCGTTTATTAAGCGTTAGCTTCTCGCAAATAAGAAATAACTCAGATATAACCCTACTTACTGATAATCCCTGATGCTGTCAGTGATATGATCACACCTTCGCTGTAAAGTATCCAGTAGTCGAAATCTCATATCTCTAGCCTCTGCCATTCGCGAGATAAAGGCTATTTCCGGTTTTGATGGCGTCACTTCCGGTTAACCTACTTCTTTCGTGAAAACAATGCTATTCTTAACCCTCGGAAAATCCGGTTCCCCCTCGTCACTCTGACGTCATTTTGCAGACTAATTCATAGGGGTCAAAGGTCACATGAGGAGAGAAATGAGGCTCCCATGTTAAAGGGACAGGCGGTTAGCCGGCATATAGACTTCCCTTACTACTGACGATATGCCAGCTTCCTATCTGCTTCAATAGATTTATCAATCTTATGGCGTCGGATTGTATACTTCCTACTGGCATACCCTTTGATCGCATTGGGGTGAAAACACATTGGGGTTTTGTTCGCATGACTGTCGGTGAAATAACATAATCCGTTACTAATTCGAGCGGAGGGGCTCTGTAGTCAGCCAGCCAGACCTCGGAATGATGCCAAAATTTTGATTCGATGGCATCTCCTTGTTACAAGCAAAGTTGTTTAGATGTGACGGATATATGTCCCGGATCAACACCTGGATGATCGAATCTTTGACGAATAATCATATTTGGTTATAATGACGTAATTTTAAATGACTCCCATGTAACAATGTTTATACGAAAAAGAAGCGTTAATTCGCGAAAACTTATTGGATTCTCTTCATCTTGGTGTCCATTTATATGTTTTGAAGGTCAGCGATTCGAATAGTGATGATAGAAATGCAATTTGGTTATGGTATATGTATGAAAGTTACGAAAGACGTCAAAGTAACCACGTAAAATGTCCGGCTTGTATATTGTATATGCATACTTCCACTTCTCTTGCAGTTTATTACGTATCATTAGATTTATCATCTGTTAAATATTTGGAATTGGCATAAACATTGCGCTTGGTGAAACCACTAAAGTTTGCAAAGTACGATATGATGTTCAACTATAACAGATATCACACTCTTCCATACTATAAATACAGAAATATGACCTGAGGCTATTTGTTGGTAGTCATAGTCCATGGTTAAATGTTCGACACACTGTTCCCCTCCCGCCTCTTGGATTTTCGTAGACGGATGTTTAGGTAGCTTATGGCATATCCTTTCGATATCAGCTTGTTTGCCGGTGGAGTAGCGGTACAGACTAGGTTGAAATTATGTGACATTGGCGATTTTGCCGCTTCAAAAATGGGGGTGGGTGCGATTGAGCCTTATCTTATCCTTGGCTTAGGGTGTCTGAACTGCAAATTACCACACAATAATCCAGTATAGTGTTATTTCTGGAAAGCTAATTAAAATTATCCTGGCTTAAGTATTGATCATGTCACTGTGACGTCATGGCAACCTACAGTAATTTTTGCCTTTTTTTCTTTTCGATTTTGGACAGAACATCCCAATCCACAAAATGTATTAAAATATGTTAACTCTGTGGGGTCTCACATCAAAACCTGACACATTATATCAACTTGGAGTCAATTCGTATATTCCTAACATAAAGACATGATGGCCAAATTCAGAATGGCCGTCCTGTGGGGTCATTTGAAAATTATCCATTTTCATGTTGCTAGTATAGTACAATGTATTAGCTCATTTTACCAATTTATAAAAATCAGATGGTCTCTATTATAGCCAAATGCATTACACCTATTTTAAATCTATTTGCTTATCCCAAAGATTAAGATACGATAGTGAAATTCAAAATGGCATTCATGTGAGGTCATTTGAAATTCGTGCATTATCATGTTGTTTGAATGGTTCAGTGCATTATTCCTAAATCTCTTTGCAAATTTGTAGAAACCAAGGGATCTCTAATCTAAGCTTAACATCTTACACCCATTTTGAATCTACTTGTAAATCCCTATCATTAAGATATTATGATCAAATTCAAAATGACAGCTATATGGGGTCATTTGAAAATCTCGTTTTTTTTTGCATGTTGCTCGTATAGTTGGACGCATCATTATTAGGCCAGTGGACAAATTTATCAAAACCCATAGATCATTAGTTATAGCACAATATCTTATGCTCATTTTAAATCTATTTTCATATCCCTCAGGTTAAGGAATGATGGTCAAATACAAAATGGCGGTCATGTAGGGTCATCTAAAAATGCCGCTTTTTCATGTTATTCCTATAGTTCAAGGCATCATTCTTAGTTTATTGTACAAATTTATATAAAAAAACAAAGGGTCTCCAATCTGAGCTCAACACCTTACACCCATTTTGAATCCATTGGTCAAATTCAAAATGGCGGCCATGTAGGGTCACCTGAGAATCCAACTTGTTCGTGTTGCTCGTATAGTTTGAGGCATCATTCTTAGCTCATTGGACAAATTTATCGAAACAAAGCATTTCCAATCATAGCTCAGCACCTTGCTCTTATTTTGACTCTATTTGCATTTCACTCGGTTTAAGACATGATGACCAAATTCAAAATGGCAACCATGGGGGTATAATTTTAAAGTTGTTTTCCTAGCTTTGTTTCTTGCTCATAAAACGGCCCCAAATCAGATAAATCTTTGTTTTCCTAATTCTTCATGTCGTTTTTGTGGGAAAATAGCATAAATTATAAGAGTCTGGTCCATCATTGATAATTCAGTCGTCGTCCATTAAAGAATATTCGCGTCCATAATCCAAAGACCTTTCCATATTCCATATAACAGCATTAGCACCAAATTCAAAAAGATAAACATACTATACATAAACATAGGCTAGTTTCCTGCAAGAGAGATGCGGTCAACAGTTTTTAATGATGCCGACAAGACATCATGATGTTCCAAAAATATTAAATCCGTATCGCTGATCAGTGTTCTTAATCCATATGATATTCGTTGTAAAGTCGTCATCTAGAGAATGATGTATCTCAGTCACGCTTTGATTGTGCCTGTTCATATGAGCATCATGGGGATATTGAATTACATGGGTTTATACGCCCCCTAGCCCCAGGTTAAGCGAAAATAGACACAAGATACGCACGCTATGCTCATATTTTGCGATCACCATGCGACATGTGTCGCCAAATTTGAGAAACTTCAAGGTGATATAGCCCTGTTTTATAAGTTTCTGCGATAATGTTTTGTGACGTTGATTCAAATCGTCACGTTTAAAGATGTAATCAGCCTCAAATCTATGCTGAAATCGATGCCTCTCAAACTCAGCGAAACTGACATATGTTACAGCAGGTACAAAATGAAACACATTTGGCCACAAAAAAACCTAAACTTGTTTCTTCCATTCACGAGAAAATACAAGTAATTGATCCGTTTATTTTTCCATAACCGTATCAACAAGCGTACACACGTGTGGTGCATTCTGCCAACGTATGCTCTGCGACAATACCGAACCTTAGGCACGAGCAATGACGTTATGCCACGTTTGCAGCTGTTCAGCATTCAGATTCGTGAGCGTCGCTCACTTTCCTCCCCGCGTACAACACGCACTCAATGGCGAAACAGAAAACCCGTCGAAGCGAGCAGAGTTACAAATTTATCTGACAAGATATTCTTGCATCCGTTGTATATGGCGATCCCACTATCATCAAATATAATACATATGATTCATTAGTAATTTTCCCTGCTGAAACAATGCACACGGGAAAGTTCACAAATATAGGAGGAAAGTAGCTTAATCACAAAATCCATCGATTTTGAGGCTGATTACATCTTTAACACAGGATCTAGCAAATGCTACTAGGTGAGATATGTATACGCCATATGCAAGTTCAACTGGAATATTACTGTCCAGAAAGGGATAGTTTACGATGTCGAAATTGTAATCAACTCGTTTGTCATAAAGTCGACGAGAGAGAAGGGCCCGCTTCATTTTTATAGAGATATAGGTCTAGAAAATATGATGTGCCGGTCAATACAAACCTCGCGAAATGTGACCGAGAAATCCGCCAAAAAAATACATTTGTCGAATATGGCTGTGATGTCATCAGAGCAACCATCTTGGATTTTTTTCAGATTTGTTTTGCTTTTGTAGAACATAAGCCCAAGCTATAGTGAGGAAACTTTCAGCCCATTGTCTTAAAGAGTAAGAAAATTATTTCAGGGTAGGGTCGAAACGATGCCTCCCCAGCCGACAGCAAACCCCACTTCGCCGAGACCAGATAGGATTCGCAGCTGGGAAAGGAGGCCGATTATCCCCTCCCCAAATATTTTCGCTCTACCAGGAAGTGTAAAAAAAAAATCCAAGATAGCCACCATGATGACGTCACAATGTTTTTCTCTGATTTTTCGGTCGGAATTTTCGAATGTTTTATTTATGCAATTTTCTTTTCAAAAGCTGCATGATAATTTAGGAAACATTTCTTCAGCAGAAAAGAACAAAATTTAAGAAAAAAGACGACAACATAGCATTTCTGGTACTTCCACATGACCGCCATGTTGAATTTATCAATGATCTATCGCGCAGACATTTATGCAGATAGGATCAAAACGATCCCAATTTGATAGGCTACAGCGTTGCAAAGTTTTGACTTTCTGGTTTTCACCGTTTAGAAGTACGGTAGAAAAATTAGAATGGGCCTGGCTGGTTTGTTTGCTTGTAACACAGATATGCTGCGTCGTCTTGAAACGATAGCTTCTGGTGGCTGGTTGACTGCTGGGTTTCACAGCTGAAATAAACGTTCCCTGTGCATCCGACTTGTTCATTCTTGTTCAAGATAAACTGGATACATTTACCATGATCCCTCTTAAGCAGATACACGCTTCCTGTGTTGATAAATATCGATAAGGAAAACTCATTGCGCATGCGCTCCTCGATTTTCGGCCCAAAGCAGTCAGAGAATGTGACACCCGCAGTTTAGGCGGTTACATACCCTGGCAATGGGAGAATGTAGTTTTATTTACAGGATCCTTGTTTGCCCTTTCTCTATTAATCGGCCTGGTTGTTGTAGCTGGACTGAGCTGGACCGTTTATTGTCCTATAGATATTCATTTACATGCTGACCTATTCAATACTATGGCATAGTACGTGGTTGTTCCAAGAAAAGTTCGATGTTGTGGATTTTTTTAATTTTTGGTGTTCCAAATGGAGCCAAAAATATAATGAATTTTGATCTACAGCTCTGTAGACATCCACAAGAAGCTATTTTCTTGACCACGAAAGCGTTTATTCTGAACGTTCTGAGATCGCGAATATATTTTACAAACCAAGACATTGGTTTCAGATAGCTTTTGCCCACATGATCTCTGCCCGTCCGTAATTGAAAAAAAACTTATTGGCGTTGACACTGACTTTAATCTGGCCTTTGAGCAACGATTTGACTAAACGCAAGGTTCCCCATGATTAATATAGAAAAAATAAATGGGCCCCCACTTGAAGGAATGGTCGTTTGGTGTATGAAAACACAAACGAGGGTAGTGTTTCGTTTGCGCACGGTAAGGTTTATTGGCATAATCGGTGCGTTTTATTTAGCTTTCGGGTATTATATTTTCAGTATTTTCGTTCTCCCCCTGCCTGAGCTAGAAGTAGCTGGAGGACTATGCATGGATCGTTCAACAACCTTAATAGCCATTTTGTGGCAATGTATGGGAGGTAGCAGTTGAAAATGCCGTCGTTTTGTGTTCAACAATTCATCAAGGTGATAAACGACCTTTGGACTCCGCAGAACAGCAGAACCTCCAACGAACAGTAAAAAAGAACCTCTCGAGATCCATAGGGACACTGAAAACAGGAACTCTGGTTCTGGAATATATGGGCTGATCGCACAAACAATGCATTTGATATAGCGATGCAATTGATATAAGACACACTGTTGAAATTATTTGTTCCTGCCTTTTTGGCTTGATATCTTGCGACGTAACGTATATATTCACTTTACAACGGTTACTGTAGTAAAATTGAGAGACAGTATGAAGTATTCTAATATGTATTGAACATGACCTAATTATGGTTTGATAACATTTTCGAATCATGGAGGAATCCGGATATTCATTATTTCGGGCACGTAATGTGAAATAACGGCTCCTTGATTACCAGCAGTTCTGGGTTCAACCTCATAGTGAACGTCGAGCTTAATGAGAGGGTAATAGCGCATTCAAGACTAGTCTGTGGTGATTCCGTCATGATGGGAGCAATACCTTAGCACGTAACTATAGTTACAATCACAAGACCCGTTCATTTTGCTTGCCCTTGGGTACCATATCAATGGACTTTATCATTCTCCCAAGCCTACCCAGCAATTTGATGTGAACGGTTTAAAGGTCGTTACTCGACCTTTATAGCATTCTCAAAGCAACAAATAAAAACATTATGGACTAACAACAGTTGAAGATACCACCATACATACTGATCACTGACTATCTAGGTGTCTGGGGGAAGAGACCAGATAGGCAATGCACTCATTATTGATAACTATGACTAAAGTTTTATCCTCCACGCGTGGATTACGTCCCGCAAAATCCCATCTACGTTCGATACTACTGTCCCGCTTGTCTCATTTTTTTTGGATATGCCTCCTTGGAGCTTGGGGCCAGTATTAGTTGATCAAATGAGGTATTCGATTTTGGACGCGGAAATTGTTCAAGAAAGACGACCCTAATACTATATGTATATTATTAAGTCTATTCTGCTATCATTCGTTTGGACAAATCAGAAACGTGTGCATTGTTTGAAAATTTTCGCGGGAATTGATTCATAACTTTACTGAACACCGCGGAGGCGAACATGTATGCTCACCATTCTGGACACAGTGGCTCGCTCAAATATAGGAAACTGGGCGAAAACAAGATGTCAACCTGTGGTCACTTGCTAAAAAAGAGTCTTTCTGATATAGGGCAATGTCACCTGGCATCTTTGAAGCAGTAACTTCGGCAGTCACAGCTGAATAGTGGTCAAATACATTTAACCTCATCCACGTCATCAGACCCAGCTAAGGTGTGTGTGCATTCCTCACATATACACGTGAATGTCATTTTAATATATCAAAATATGTAGGAAAATAATAAACAAAATATTTGAAGCAAAGTCAAAATCCTGTACTACATCGACTGAACGAGTCAAATCAAGAATCTCGTATTAGGTTAGTCTTTATCGTTGCCAAATATGTCCAAATGTTTAATAGCTGTTGCATGATTTCGCAAAATGCTTCTGGGATATATTTGCGAATGTACTTGTTTGCGGCGTCGCATGGTCACATCCCACGTCTGTTTCATGAAATCACAAGCTCAAGAAGCGAAAGCCCGGAGTCACAAGAGCAAGATCAGAATAAATGACAATCACGATATCGCATGATCAAACAATACCGACTAACACGTTGAGACTGATTTCCTGGTTCATGGAATTTTCAGGACAAGCCAGTGAAAGGACTGAGAGACACGAAGCCATCCAGACATCGTGACTTGTAAAGGCGAAACCAAAAAAGGTTGTTGATTAGTTTGGCTGTATATGGAACGTTGGTGACAGGCTATTCAGAGAAATCCATAGTAACTGAGAAATGACTGTAAACCACAAGAACGATTTTTCCTTCGGTGAATACATCGGCGTATAAAAAATGAGCTTGAGGAAAACATTGACCGTAAATCATGCAGGCAGGGCACAAGAGATACAAGCAATCAGTGTCAACGGATATGTACAGCTTTCGATATCCAATACTGAACAAAGATATCTATAATAGGAAACTATAATTGGGGAAATATAACTACAGTTTGTAACATTTATAGATCGCTGGGATTGATTGATTGCTTGAATGGTTGATGAAATCTCGATTGAAATATATTAGCTTTTGATAAGATACACCAAAAATGAAATACCCGATCAAATATAGATCCAGCGAAAGGTGGTAATCTTACGTTCTGTACTGCACCTGATGTGTACACATACATTGTCTTATTCTCCAACAAAACACAGCACATCTAACGATTAGTGCGGAGCATAAACGTTACTCCGGGTTTGTACCCAAGAATTATCGTGCTAAACACCAAGTGTATGTATGTGCATATACATGTATAATGTGGTACATTATATTTGACGTCGAACATTTACCTGGCCTCCTTCCGTAGGAGGAAAAGTGATTGGCCCGCGCCAAGTTTCAACCCCAAACAGTGAAGGTTCCCTGTGGCAGTTATATAAAGTTATTGTCATATATTTTCTTTATCGTGTTCCCTTTCCATGTGTCTCGGTCATTAAACTCGTGTATGAACACCCCCGGATCATGAGTGCCTCGTAGTGAGCATATGTTTGTGTAGGGATCGAGGTGTCAAATAAAGTATACCAATCAAGAAGACGTGTCAATGATACTTTTGCCCTCTGTTTACTGGCACACCTCTTGTGATTTGTTTAACTGCGCTGCAGATCGATTTGTATTCAAATACGAATGTGTTCGGCGCTAAATACGCGCTTTCGTGTATATAGAGCTCATTAAGTTTTCGTTGTTGCAATTCCTGGACAAGAATAGATCACAGTATGACTTTTAGCATTGATTCTTGTCGCTCAGACGACGACAGATGAACAATGAAGAGACAAGTCGGAGGCTACTAATGCAAACAATGCACAGGATGTGCCTACTATTCACTCGCGTAAAATATTGAAATAGTAGTTAGCGAGGATTGATCGACAAAAATTTCCTTTGACATATAAGAATGGGCAGATTCTATCCTTCAAGTGTCTGATGGACATTGTTTCAAACAATTGAAATCGCGACCATTGCTATCTTCGAATTGTTTTCCTGTTACCAGTTTGGATAAAAGTCTCCAATATCGTTATGTGATGAACACGGACTATTTGAATAAGTATGGTTATGATCAAATAGCTCGATATCATGTCAAATTTGTATGAAGGTTTCTCTCAATACACCTAAAGCGAGGCATTTCATCCTTGCGAAAATTGAGGTAATGTCAGGATTCCATGTCTCATTGAATAACTTCTGTTTATTTCGAACCAGTTATTTCAGTGACATAGGGAATCGAACTTGAATCTTATGAAGTTCTCTTCACTGTACCTTGGGGATAAACTATTTTACTTACACTCAGTGACGTGATAAAATGCGCGTACATGTGTTGATATTCGTTGTGGTTTAATGCCTCTGAAGAAATGAAGATACGCTGTTTGCATATGAAATTAAGGCGTGTTTGTTGGGACCTATTCCATATCGTGTCTCGTTTCAGCGCCGGATCTGCGACACGAAACTCTAAGGCCAGAAGCCAAAATCACAAAGTTTGAGGCAGCGTCATTTATCACAAGATCACACAGTTCAGGCTGTCAAAGTGAAACTTATTTCCTGGCATTTGTAATTTCCAAGACAGGCCTGTGAATAGATTTGGACGAGATGACGCTATTCACGCACGACAAAAAATACTTTGCCGGTTATATTTCGCCCTTTCGGACAATGGCTATACAGATCCACAGCTTTCTGCGAATGATTGGTGTTTAGACACAGTTTTATTTCAGAGAATATGTCCAAAAGTGTCATGTCAATGATGTAACGTGCACAGTCATCTATTCGTTATTGCAACAGTGCTATAAGAGCATTGGCAAAACCCAGGTCGATACACATACCTTTTCGACAGAGACGGAAGGCGCGAAAAAAAATGGCAGTGATCATTGATATGCATTGCTCGTATTTCACAGGGTGAGTCTTTGAATAAAAATTTAATTCTGAAAAGCCGTGTTCCGTTTGAATTTGAACGCACTTTCAACAACCCAAATCAGCAATATATAACTGCGTAAGGTGTGCTTAATTTCGCTTCCGAGCTTCATGCATTTTGAGCGATGCTTGGAGTCTTTTTTGCACCGTATTAAACCTCTTCCTCATGTATGTTAATTGGGAGTACATTCTAAATGTAAATCACAAATCATTTTGGTAAAAGCAGTGATCCTGGTTTGAGGTCATTTCCTGCACGTGAAGCTGATGCCGATATTGAACGCTATATAAATCATTTTTTCAGAAAGTATAAAAGTGTAAGGCTTCTACGTAGCAAAGAATTGTTCCACTGACGCAAACTAGAGCAATGTTCTGTATAATTTCGGTGTAATAAAGCAAATTTATAGAACAAAAAATAATAAATAAAATAAAGTAGACCAAATTTGTGTTAGATTCGAGGCTAAAAATATTCCTGAAGAATACTAATTTGTTTGAGACTGGTTATACTTTCATATACATGTACGAGACAGTCTAGCCATAATTTATACTTTCTACAGAAAGAAGTAAGGCAAGCCCTCAAGTGTTTTACGTTTCCTTAACCCTACCAGGCCTGGGGGGGGGGGAATGGCCCCTCTACAACATTTTCTGCGGAACGACGAAACAATGAGAGCCGACACTCCGTGGCTTTATAGTTTATCATATTTGGGTCATTTTGAGCCGATTTACATACCCCCCGAGGAGAGGATCATGAGTAAAGTCAAGATGGCGTCCACATGGGAAACAGAAAAATGACATTTTCGTCATTTTTCTTCAAAATTTATACTTTTCCACGATGAAAAGTGGGCAAAAACTATTTTTGCTCCACATCACATTAATATTTACCAATCTATCACGCAGCTTTTGTGGAGAAATTGCATAAATCGAAAATTCGAAAAATCTTACCGAAAAATCGACCAAAAAATGCCGTTTTAGAAAATGACGTTAGTGTGACGTCAAAATGACGTCAGTGTGACGTCATCAAAGCAGCCATCTTGGATTTTTTTTGCAGTTTCTGGTAGAGCTTCAGTTAAGGCATCCTCGTTACACCAAACCAATTTCTACGTTTCCACTTCGAACTTGCCTTGGTCGGACGGGCTGCCATTATTGTTCAAAATCAGAAATGTCAGTTTCATCTTACGAAACACGAGTCCGTTTCGGAAAGATAATGGATAATGCATCATGCATATTCATGAGGCTACAGGCTGTGTTTGAACAATGATGGCAGCCCGTCCGACCAACGAAAATGGACCCAAGGGTATAGTGTGGTCAGTTTCAGTCCCCTAGCTCAAGGAGTAAGAACAAGAATTGGAGGTGAGGGGGGGGGGTGAACGGGCCCCTCCCCAGCCCTGGACAGGTTCCAAAAAGCCCAGATCAGAAAGGGTTAATGTAAGACCCTGAAGGGAGACCCAGCTCCAAGCTAAGAAAACACTGACGTTTACTTAGAGCGTATTATACCGCACTATACCCCTGGACCAAGCTCCACCAGAAAATGTAACAAAATTTAAGATGAACGGCCTAATATCACTTTCCCGAGACATTTAGACAGTTTGGTAGAGTGTCATAATGCCTCCGCCCCGTCCTGGTAGGGTTAAAATGGATTCTGAAATAGGCGTATTATTTATTTACTCGCATTTAAAAATAACCAACTGATACTCTGAAATTAGATGGTGAGTCTGCAATTGCCCTTGCTCTTGATGTTGCAAGTGACATTGACACCGATTGGAAAAGTGTTTCCATTAATGAAGCATACTTCTGACTCATGGCAAGGTCCGTGTATCTCGTTGCCTTGGAGAAACCTGACTAAACTCCTGCCAGAAAATCGGTTGTTCAAGAGTATTGTAATAGCGGACACGATGTCAATGTATTGCATGTTCAGCATCGACAGGGGTCGTACACATTTGTGAGGCTTCAGCTACACCGAGGGTTGATTAGTTTCTTACTCTAAGCTGGCCAAATATCTGGATATCAAGCACATTAATTGAAAGCATTCCCCTAATGTTGAAGTACAGGTGGCCGATGAACTTGACGGAAACCGGAGTAAAAAACTCATATCATCCAATCGAAAAGATTGGGTGATATTGTCTTATCTTTATTGTACAACATACCTACTTCCATGATAGCATTCCCCTAAAAGTCCATCAAGGCAACTTTTTACAGCAACAACCAAGACGTTGATAGCTAGTTACTTTAGGACTGGATTTATAAGATAAGGTAAACAAAGATAAGTACAATATTATCTGGAAGCTCTGGATACAGTCCATACTAACGTGTATAGACATATTGTATCTGGTCGGCTGCTTAGATATTGGATGCTATATGGATAATATAATTTCTCTCTGTTTCATTCTGAAAAATGTACAAATGATTATTGATTAAAATCGTCAAATTTAGCACAGCATCTAGCAAATGCTACTAGGGGAGATATGTATACGCCATATGCAGATTTCACTGGAATAATACTGTCCAGAAAGGGATAGTGTACGATATCGAAATTGTAATAATCTCTTTTGTAATAAAGTTGACGAGAGAGAAGGCCCGCTTCATTTTTTATAGAGATATAGGTCTAAATATGATGTGCCGGTAAATACAAAACTCGGGAAATGTGACCGAGAAATCCGCCAAAAAAATGCATCTGTCGAATATGGCTGTGATGTCACCATAGCAACCATCTTGAATTTTTTTTTTCAGATTTGTTTTTTTTTGTAGAGCATAAGCCCATGCCATAGTGAGGAAAATTTCAGCCCATTGTCCTAAGGAGTAAGAAAAATATTTCAGGATAGGGTCGAAACGATGCCTCCCCAGGCTACAGCAAACCCCAGTTCGCCGAGGTCAGATAGAGTTCGCAGCTGGGGAAAGAGGTTGATTAACCACTTCCCTAAATATTTTCGTTACCCCTGGGTCTACGGAGATGAAATTTCTCACACTCTACCATCATGAAGTGTGAATAAATCCAAGATAGACACCATGATGACGTCACAGTGTTTTTCTCCGATTTTTCGGTCGGAATTTTCAATGTTTTATTTAAGCAATTTTCTTTTCAAAAGCTGCAAACGATAATTTAGTAAATATACCTCTGAGGTCGAATAAAATAGTTTTTGCCCATTTGTTTAGCTGAAAAGAACAAAATTGAAGGAAAAGACGAAAACATCACTTTTCTGGTACCTCCATATGACCGCCATTTCGAATTTACCCATAATCCCCTCACAGAGATTGATGCAATGCCATATACAATCAAAATGACACCAATTTAATAAGCTACAGCGTTACACAATTTTGGTTTTCTGGTTTTCACCGTTTAGAAGTAATATAGATAAGTTAGAATGGGCCTGAATGGTTTGTTTGCTTGTAACAAGAGATGCTATGTCGTCTTCAAACGATAGCCTCTGGTGGCTGGTTGACTACTGGGTTTCACAGCTAAAATAAATGTTCCCTGTGCATCCAACATATCCATTCTTCTACAAGATATCCTGGATATATTTACCATCTCTCTTATGCAAGTACACGCTTCATGTGTTGATAAATATCGATAAGAAAAACTCATTCCGCATTCGCTCCTCGATTTTCGGTCCAAAGCAGTCAGAGAATGCGACACCCGCAGTTTAGGCGGTTATACATACTCTGACAATGGGAGAATGTAGTTTTATTTACATGATCCTTGTTTGTCCTTTCCTTATTAATCGGTTTCGTTGTTTTAGCTGGACTGTGCCGGACCGTTTATCGTTCTATAGATATCCATTCGCATGCTGACCTATTCAATGCTATTGCATGGTACGTGGTTGTTCCAAGAAAAGTTTGATGTTGTGGATTTTTGGGGGGTTTTTGGTATTCCAAAGAAAGCCAAAAATATAATGAATTTTGATCTACAGCTCTATAGACATCCACAAGAAGCTATTTTCTTGACCACCAACGCGTTTATTCTGAACGTTCTGAGATCACGAATATATTTTACAAACAATGACATTGGTTTCAGACAGCCTTTGCCCACATGACCTCTGCCCGTTCGTAATTGAAAATAGCCTTATTGGCGTTGACACGAACTTTAATCTGGCATTTGAACAACGATTTGACTAAACGCAAGGTTCCCCATGATTAATATAGAAAAAAATAAATGGGCCCCCATTTGAAGGAATGGTCGTTTGGTGCATGAAAACACAAACGAGGGTAGTGTTTCATTTGCGCACGGGAAGATTTGTTGGCATGATTGGTGTGTTTTATTTAGCTTTCGGGTGTCATAGTTTCAGTATTTACGTTCTCCCCCTGCCTGAGCTAGAGGTAGTTGGTGGACTATGCATGGATCGTTCAACAATCTTAAGGTGGTTCATACTGTGGCGAAAATTCAATAGAATAGTTTTTCAAGTCTTTTGGTATCTTCGAAATACCATACTCTAGACCCTCGTTACTTTCAGCTGCAAGTCTCCCGCTCACATAGCGTAACAATAAATTTGACCGTATAGAGCCTCCTTGTCGGCTGCAACATATTTTACCTTTGATGTATTTGGAAGTATTCGACAAGGCGCAGTAAATTCGTAAGTTTATTAAATTCACGTAATTTTATGCAAATCTCGAACTCAGGGTAGTTGCAGAATATATTTATCTTTATTGTGTACAAGTAACAGCATATGATATCAAGTATTTTAGGCGCTGCACATTTTCAAACTTCATCAAAATTCTCGACAACTCAATTTGCCGCCAATACTTGCCGTAGACATGTGCGACAGTGACAGGTTACAGATTATCGCTCATAAAAGTAAATTTGGACATAGTTATCATCTGAACAATATAGCTCGATATAGTTAATCATCTCAGGCTTACCATGCTGGTAGAGATGGTTTACGTAACGTCTCTCTTCTCTCGGCACGGTCAATTTTAGGCCAGTAAAAATCCGTCGAGCGATGCTTTTCGGCCATATTGTTTCTCCCTTGTACATCAGTTAGGCAGAGGTTTGAGAGCTATATATAGAAATTAGCCTCGTCTAAAGTTATAATTTGTGCTATTACGGAAAATACGAATTATTTCTGATATTTCGTATACAATTCCATTGGTAAACTTAAAGTAATTATGGGGGAAATAATTAACTGAAAAATGGTATGGGGTATAAAATATTTGCCCGAAATAATTTTCTTCGACCATTCTTGGTAAAAATAAGATTGACAGCTTTTACTACGAGACTCTCATCCAATCAAATTACTGTATTTCGCGTAGTAGTTTAGACTCCGCCTACTTTGTCAAAAATCTATATAAGTAGCAGAATCGCGCATTCTAGCTTCGTAATGGCCTCGGAGTCGGACAAAAAGTTCTACCTTGCCCTCACAAAAACATTCAAGTTAGCACACCGCAATAGACGCCAAAGTAAAAGAATGGATGTTAGTATTCAACATATATAAATAGCAAGACTTTCAGCTGATTTAGCGCTGCAAGAAGAGCTGTACACAATCTAGAAAATGCTGCTCTGCTTAACATGGCGAATCCCCTTTGCTGAGCTTAACCTGGGAAATCCCATTTGCTGTGCTTAACATGGGAAATCCCATTTGCTGTGCGGAGCCAGGTTATTTCAATGCACTCTGCTGAGAGCAGCTGCCAGCCATACAGCGACCCTTGAGCTGAACTGCTGAGGCTAACTTCGCTGAGCAACAGCCATAAACAGTGAACAAACCTGAGAAACTACGTTTTGGTCACTTTTGGCACAGCAACTAATAAATTCTAAAAACAGCTGGTGCAGCAATCTATATATGTAGTGAATTTATGCAAATAGCAGAGACTATAACTGGTATATAGAAGTTGTATATACGTTGAATAAACTGTTTATTGTTATCTGTTGAACTTTATACCAGAGTTGATGTTGATCATTGCATGTTCAGCTATAGTCTATTGCAAAGTTGCAGAGAGCAATAATAGCTATTTCGCATATAAACTATCAATGATAAAGCACTGACAGCGAAATAAGCTGAACAATTCATGAAGTAATAAATCAGCCTAGTAGATGACCTAACGACTATATGACAGTACCAGAACCGGTGACAAGACGAATAACGTACCCCATTGGTAGCGGCACCTCCGAAGAAGATATATGAAGATTTATAAGAAGATTTGGTTGTAAATTGGAAAGAAGAAAACTCCATACAAAGAATAAAGAAGAAAACACCAGATGAAGAACTACTGACAGAGTCAAATACAATCAAAATCAATATATGAATTATTCTCGCTCGAGTCTCGCATAAGTAAATACGAACTAGTACAAATTGTATCACCCCGAGTGGTACTGGTGGCAGCATACCTAGACATTTGAGTTTACAAGATATAGTAGTACTAGTTGAGAGACATAGAAGAAATTTCCGCTACAATACCTTAAAACTTTGTCCGGTGACCAACCCTAATATTTTAGTTGTGGGTAGCTGCCGTGTTGATCAGTGGTAAAACGTCAAAAAAATGATGGTCTTCGATCTAGATTTTTTTCGTAAGTAGCCGCGAATATCACAATGTCAACCGTCTTTTGCCATAATCATAAAAAATCAGTTTTCTGCGCAACAAGGCAAGGGAGTCAAAGTATACGGATACATATCCACAAATATTGTTTATTTATATAGATGAACTTCCACGCGTCTTAAAAACACCGAAAACATAAATGCAATAATTGTATATGAATTAAGCATTTCATCGAACTGTACGACATTGGAAATCACATTTCCAGACTATGAAACCCTGTCCCATATCGAAAATCATCCGGTGACCTATGCAGGTATTTTAAACACAGCTCCCACACCATGTGATCTTTTCATTAATCAAATAAAATGTGGGGGTCTTCAATCTACTTTTTTTATATAAATTGCTTTGAGTGATCCTATCCCCATGGTTTTCTAATATTTGCGACGGCATTACCTCCCTTGGTAACGTCTCTTATCAGAAAAGGCGATATATGACGTTGGAAGAGTTCTTACAGGGGAAATAACCATGTGTAATGACTTCGCCGACGTCGTTTGATGCATGAACCAACTTAATAGCAAATTTTGGCAATGTACGAGAGGTAGCAGTTGAAAATTCCGTCGTTTTGTGTTCAGCAATTCATCAAGGTGATAAACGACCTTTGGATTTCACAGAACAGCAGAACCACCAACGAACAGTAAAAGGAGAAAAAAAAGAACCTCGAGATCCATAGGGACACTGAAAACAGGAACTCTGATTCTGGAATATATCTTCCTGAAAGTCACAAATCCGATATTGGAAAATCAATTATCGAGGAGGGCTCTAAAATCATGAGACATCGGGTAGGATGTTGAACATCATAAAATTTGTTCCACTTTTTAAAAAGGTGTTTTGACGACTGTCTGGATATAGAAGTTGACATTGGGTTGATCGCACAAACAATGCATTTGATATAGCGAAGCAATTGACATTAGATACATTGTTGAAATTATTTGTTCCTTGCCTTTTTAGCTTGATACCTTGCCATGTAAAGTATATATTCACTTTACAACGGTGACTGTAGTAAAATTGAGAGACAGTAGGAAGTATTGTAATATGTATTGAACATGACCTAATTATGGTTTGATAACATTTTCGAACCATGGAGGAATCTGGATATTCATCATTTCGGGCACGTAATGCGAAATAACGGCGCCTTGATTACCAGCAGTTCTGGATTCAATCTCATAGTGAACTTCGAGCTTAAGAAAAGGGTAATAGCGCATTCAGGACTATTCTGTTGTGATTCCGTCATGATGGGAGCAATACCGTAGCATGTAACTATAGTTACAGTCACAAGACCCGTTCATTTTGCTTGCCCTTGGGTACCATATCAATGGACTTTATCATTCTCCCAAGCCTACCCAGCAATTCGGCCTTTATAGCATTCTCAAAGCAACAAATAAAAACATTATGAACTAACAACAGTTGAAGATACCACCATACATACTGCTCAACGACTATCTAGGTGTCTGACGGAAGAGACCAGATAGACAATGCACTCATTAATGATAACTATGACTAAAGTTTTATCCTCCACGCGAGAATTACGTCCCGCATAATCCCATCTACGTTCGATACTGCTGTACCACAAAACTCTACTAATGTTCCGCCTGTCTCTTTTTTTGATATGAGGTTAGTCTTTGTCGTTGCCAAATATGTCCAAATGTTTAATAGCTGCTGGATGATTCTGGGATATATTTGCGAATGTACTTGTTTGCGGCGTGCCATGGTCACATCTCACGTCTGTTTCATGAAATCACAAGCTCAAGAAGCGAAAGCCCGGAGTCACAAGAGCAAGATCAGAATAAATGACAATCACGATATCGCATGATCACACAATACCGACTAACACGTTGAGACTGATTTCCTGGTTCATGGAATTTTCAGGACAAGCCAGTGAAATGACTGAGCGACACGAAGCCATTCAGACATCGTGACTTGTAGGCGAAACCAAAAAAGGTTGTTGATTAGTTTGGCCGTATATGGAATGCTGGTGACAGGTTAATCAAAGAAATCCATAGTAACTGAGAAATGACTGTAAACCACAAGAACGATTTTTCCTTCGGTGAGTACATCAGTGTATAAAGAATGAGCTTGAGGAAAACATTGACCGTAAATCAGGCAGGGCACAAGAGATACAAGCAATCAGTGTCAACGGATATGTACAGCTTTCGATTACAAGCGTCTAGTCCGTCATCCATAATTCAGCCAATACTGAACAAAGATATATATAATAGGGGAAATATAACTACAGTTTGTAACATTTATAGATCGCTTGGATTGATTGATTGCTTGAATGGTTAATAAAATGTCGATTGCAATATATCAGCGTTCGATAAAATACACCAAAAATGAAATACCCGATCAAATATAGATCCAGGGAAAGGTGATAATCTTACGTTCTGTACTGCGCCTGATCTGTACATACATTGTCTTATTCTCCAACAAAACACAGCACATCTAACGATTACTGCGGAGCATAAACGTTAACTCCCCGTTTGTACCCAGGAATTACCGCGCTAAACACCAAGTACATGCATGTGTATATACATGTATAATGTGGTACATTATATTTGGCGTCGAACATTCCCCTGGCCTCCTTCAGCAGGAGGAAAAGTGATTGGCCCGCGCCACGGTCCAGTCCCAAAGAGTGAAGGTTTCCTGTGGCAGCGATATGAAGCTATTGTCTTATATTTTCTTAATCGTATTCCCTTGCCATGGGGCTCGGTCATTAAACTCGTGTATGAGCACCCCCGGATCACGAGCGCCTCGTAGTGAGCATATGTTTGTGCAGGGACCGAGGTGTCAAATAAAGTATACCAATCAAGAAGACGTATCAATGACACTTTTTCTCTCTGTTTACTGACACACCTCTTGTTATTTGTTTAACTGCGCTACAGATCGATTTGTTTTCAAATACGAATGTATTCGGCGTTAAATACGCGCTTTCGTGTATATAGAGCTCATTAAGTTTTCGTTGTTGCAATCCCTGGACAAGAATAGATTACAATATGACTTTTAGCATTGATTCTTGTGTCAGCTCTACAATAGATCGCTCAGACGACGACAGATGAACAACGAAGAGACAAGTCGGAGGCTACTAATGCAAATAATGCACAGGATGTGCCTTCTATTCACTCGCGTAAAATATTAAAATAGTATAGTTAACGAGGATTGATCGACAAAAATTTTCTTTGACATATGCGAATGGGCAGATTCTACTAGCCTTCAAGTGTCTGATGGACATCAAAAAAACAAAACAATTGAAATCGCGACCATTGCTGTCTTCGAATTGTTTCCCTGTTACCAGGTTGGATAAACGGCTCCAATATCGTTATGTGATGAACACCGATTAAATGTATGGACAGTTTGAATAATTATGGTTATGACCAAATAGCTCGATATCATGTCAAAGTTTGTATGAAGGTTTCCCTCAATACACTTACAGTGAGGCATTTCATCCTTGCGAAAGTTAAGGTAATGTCAGGATTCCATATTTCAGCGAATAACGTTTGTTTATTTCGAACCAGTTATTTAAGCGACATAGTGAATCGAACCTAAATCATATAAAGTATCTTGGGGATAAACTACTATGTTTGACTTACACTCAGTGACGTGGTAAATGCGCGTACATATGTTGACATTTGTGGTGGTTTGATGCCTCAGAAGAAATGAAGATATGCTGTTTGCATATGAAATTAAGGCGTGTTTGTTGCGACCTATTCCATACCGTGTCTCGTTTAAGCGCCGGATCTGCGACACGAAACACTGAGACCAGAAGCTAAAATCACAAAGTTTGAGGCAGCGTCATTTATTACTAGATCACACAGTTCAGGCTGTCAAGATGAAACTTATTTCCTGACATTTTTGATTTTCTAGATAGGCCTTTTAATAGATTTGGACGAGATGACGTTATTCACGAACGACCATGAGTATGGAAGCCAAAAATACTTTGCCGGTTATATTTCGCCCTTTCGGACATTGGCTATATAGATCCACAGCTTTCTGCGAATGACTGGTGTTTAGACACAGTTTTCTTCCCGAGAATTTGTCCAAAAGTGTCAGGTCGACGATGTAACGTGCACAGACACCTATTCATTATTGCAACAGTGCTATAAAAGCATTGACAAAACCAGATGTCTACAACCCAGGTTGGTACACATGCCTTTTCGACAGAGACGGAAGGCTAAAAAAAACACATGGCAGTGATCATTGATATGCATTGCTCGTATTACACAGGGCGGGTCTTTAAATCATAATCCAATTCTGAAAAGCCGTGTTCCGTTTGAATTTGAAAGCACTTTCAACAGCCCAAATCAGCAATATATAACTGCACAAGGTGTGCTTAATTTCGCTTCCGAGCTTCATGCATTTTGAACGAAGCTAGGGGCCTTTTGAGCACTGTATCAAACCTCTTCCTCATGTATCTGTCATAGCATGTTAATTGGAAGTACATTCTAAATCTAAAACACTAATTATTTTGGTAAAAGCAATGATCCTGGTTTGAGGTCATGAGCACCATTTCCTGCACGAGTACTGAAGCTGATGCCGATATTGAACGCTATAGGTCATTTTCCCAGAAAGTTTAAAGCTTCAATGTAACAAAGAGTTAGTCCACTGACGTAAACTAGAGCGATGTTTTATATAATTTCGGTTTAATAAAGCAAATTAAATAAACAAATAAATAAATTTAAAAAAAACAAATAAATAAATAAATAATAAAAAAATAAAGTAGACCAGAATTGTGTTAGATACGGCGCTAAAAATATTCCTGGCGCTAAAAATACTCCTGAAGGATTTCTTTGAGACTGGTTATACGTTCATATACGAGACAGTCTGGCCCTAATTTATACTTTTCACGGAAAGAAGCAAGACAAGTCGTGAAGTGTTTTACGTTCCCTTAACCCCACCAGGCCTGGAGGGGGGCCAAAATGCCCCCTCCCCTATCAAACTTTATACGCTATCTTCTGAACGACGAAAAATTGAGAGCTGACACTGCGTGGCTTTATAGTTTATCATATTGGGGTCATATTGGGGTCATTTCCCCCCCGAGAAGAGGATCATGGGCAAATTCAAGATGGCGTCCACCTGGCCAGTGGGGTAACAGAAAAATGACATTTTCGTCATTTTCATTCAAAATATCTGCTTTTCCGCGATGAAAAATGGGCAAAAACTATATATTGCACATCACATTAATATTTACCAATTTATCAGGTAGTTTTGCTGACGTCATCAAAGCAGCCATCATGGACTTTTTTTTTAGCATTTTCTGGTAGCGCTTGACCCAAGGGTACAGTGTGGTAAGTTTCTGCCCCCTAACTCAAGGAGAAAGAAGAATAATTAGAGAAGGGGGGGGGGGGGGGCGAAATGGCCCCTCCCCAGGCCTGGTCAGGTTCCAAAAAGCCCAGGCCAGAAAGGGTTAATATAAGACCCTGGAGGGAGAGCCAGATCCAAGCGTATAGAAAACACTGACTGTTGCTTAGAGCGTATAATTACCGCACTATACCCTTGGATCAAGTTCTACCAGAAATTGTAACAAACTTTAAGATGAACGACCTGATATCACTTTCCAGAGACAAAGTAGACAGAGTTTCATAATGCCTCCGCCCCGCCCTGGTAGGGTTAAATGGGATTCTGAATTAGGCGTATTATTTACTCGCATTTAAAAATAACCAACTGATCCTGTGAAATTAGATGCGGAATCTGCAATTGATCTTGCTGTTGATGTTGCAAGTGACATTGATACCGATTGGAAACGTGTTTCCATTAATGGAGCGTACTTCTGACTCATGGCAATGTCCGTGTATCTCGTTGCCTTGGAGAAACCTGACTAAACTCCTGCCAGTAAATCGGTTGTTCAAGAGTATTGTAATACAGGGCACGATGTCAGTGTATTACATGTTCAGCATTGACAGGAGACGTAAACATTTGTGAGGCTTCGGCTACACTGAGGGTTGATTAGTTTCTTATTCCAAGCTGGCCAAATATCTGGATATCAAGCACATTAATTGAAAGTAATCCCCTAATGTTAAAGTACAGGTGGCCGATGAACTTGACGGAAACCGGAGTAAAAAATCATCTAATCGACAAGATTTGGTGATACTGTCTTATCTTTATTGTACAATAGACCTACTTCCATGATTACATTTCCTACAAGTCCATCAAGGCAAAATGACAGAACGTTGACTGTTCTCTCGGGCGATTCTTACAGCAACAGCCAAGGCGTTGATATCTAGTTACTTTAGGACTGGATTTATAAGATAAGATAAACTAAGATATGTACCGATGAGTACAATATTATCTGGAAGCTATGGATACAGCCCACACTAACATGTATAGACATATTGTATCTAGTCGACTGCTCAGATATTGGATGCGATATGGATAGTATAATTTCTCTCTGTTTCATTCTGAAAAATGTAGAAATGACCAGCTTCACGAAAATAGAAGGCATATTTACCTGTAAATACAGGAATTAAATGGAGGGGGTAGCACACGCGTCAAGGTCTAGTTTCTCTATGGAAATACCGAGCCCAATATACACCGTTGAATGTATGTATCCCATAATGTACAGACTGATCCACGATTTATGATCACGTGATTTAATACAATGTCATAACAGTTACACATACCTCCCTCGCCGCAGCCTCCCCCCCACAAACCTGGTACTACGTGTATCTGACTTTTGAGCTTATGATTTTAGGCTGATATAGTGATCATTTGTATAATCCTTGGTACAAATGACACTGAAGAATTATCCAGAATAGCGGCTATTCTGGGTCCAGAGAGACCACTTTTCGTTATTTTCTCTGTTAATCCTACCATGCCCGAAGTCGGACAGTTGGAACACCCGTACACGCTACTGCTCCTTCGTGTTAAAAATCCAGAAGAATATAATGCTCGAGGCTGGAAGGAGCTATTTTCAGTGGGCAAATTTACACTACAGAGGGAGTTGATGCCAGTGCATACTATATGACTTTCTTCTGTACATGTACATGCATTTAAAGTCCGGTCCGGGACTACAGTTATGTGCTGGTTTTAGTAGAACCCGACCAATTGTTGTGGCGAGAACTGTAGAAATGTGTAAAAATAATCATGGCTTCGGGTTTCTGTCTGTCAGGGTTGTATGTCAGTGTTTCTATCGACAAAGTTTACAAAGCAACTTTTATGGAGCTAAGGCGATGGGAAGAATACGTTACTCATTAATTAATCAATCAAATTTCATCGTTGTTGATGTTTTTGTTGTATGGACCAAAAATCACAGCTGAAAATTTACATACATACATTAACTTAGGTTACTCAAATGAGATAATAGTAAAACAGCTGACTATTTGAATAGAAAAGATGTTGTATAAAACGTTTTCATTACACAATATCTCAATTGTGGTGAGCGATTTTTTCACAATTCCAATTCGGTAACTTTTAAGAGCAACCGAGAATGCCATGTTTGTTATTTTCAAAATAACCAAATTTAATGAAAAACTATTTCACATTGTTACATGAG
The DNA here is from genome assembly GCA_036873755.1 of Hanleya hanleyi. Lineage (NCBI taxonomy): Eukaryota > Metazoa > Mollusca > Polyplacophora > Lepidopleurida > Hanleyidae > Hanleya > Hanleya hanleyi. Next base: position 62,343 of record JAVTVY010051750.1, read on the forward strand.
AACAAGAGGCACAACTTGATCAATAGTTTCTTTACTGAGCTCATTATATCTTGATGCAAAACATATATGACTGTATTGCGATTATGCTGTCTCATATGTTCAACTTTAGCCTGTATCTGGTTCAGATTCTATGCATTTTTCTAGTGGAGTATGATCAGCACATTACTAATCCAGATCCTGTATGACCATATGGAACCTGGTTTGCGGAGTCGCGACAAACAAGCTGTTGCTTATCTACAGTAAAAGTTTGAAGGTAAATGTACATGATTTCAAAATAAATTGAAGTAAAAACTTTTTCTGTGGTTTGTTTATTTGTATATCTTCTACCGTGAAAGTGACATAGCTTTTCTGTAAAAGAAGGCCTTTCCGGTCACAGCTATACTGATGTTTTTAAGGGCATTTCACCGGTATGATTTTTATCGTGTTACATCAAAAGGCCTTTTCATGCACAGCTGTATACACAGACATGCTTATCGCGTATATGGCTTTGCCTGACAGTATAATTTTATCGTGTTACTTCAAAGGTCCTTTCGGGCACAGTTATATACTCAGACATACTTGACGTTGGTATGAAATTCCCCTATCAGTGTGAGTTTTCTCATCTTCCAGCTTCATAGCACGTTATGCTATACACAGTCAGAAAATGGTGATGGCCCATCTCCATTTATCGGTGGAGAGGCCCTGTCGTCGCCATTTATTGGTGAGAACGAATGGTGACGAGGTCATTTCATCGCCAGTTATTGGTGATGGGGCCTGATCATCACCAATAAATGGATTTCTTCTGCCAGTATAATTTTATCGTGTTACTTCAAAGGTCCTTTCGGGCACAGTTAAATACTCAGACATACTGAACGTTGGTATGGATTTCCCCTATCAGTGTGAGTTTTCTCGTTTTCCAGCTTCATAGCACGTTATGCTATACACAGTCAAAAAAAGTTGATGGCCCATCGCCATTTATCGGTGGAGAGGCCTTGTCGTCGTCATTTATTGGTGAGAACGAATGGTGACGAGGTCATCTCATCGCCATTTATTGGTGATGGGGCCTGGTCATCACCAACAAATGGCGATGAGCAATGAGAGTAGATTTCAGGTCATCGCCATTTTTTTTTTGTGGCGATCGGGCTTGGTCATCGCCAGTAAATGGCGATGGCCGTCATAATATACTTGTGAAGATAGAATATGGTGATGGCCCTAACTCATCACCATTTATTGGTGATACCCTGGTCGCATTTTTGTGATAGCCATTAACATTGTTTTGAGTGTATCGCCTAAACGACAAACATAGTGGGAGCTCACGCCGTGACAATGTAGGTTATAGTCGGCCGGCCAAACACCTCAAAAACGCTTTTAAAAACTTTCGATGGCATTTTTTGTTACAAATGGGTACCCATGCTAAATTAGTTCTTTGAGTGGTAGGGATCAAGGTAGGAGGGGTTACCATCCTGATTTTGGTCAATTACGGTCATTTTGGGGTCACTATTTGGGTCAAATAAAGTCAAAAATGGGTAAAAATCGGTTATAAATTAACACCTAGGGCATTGGTTGTTACCAATGAGTATCCAAGCTGAATTAGTTGTAAGTAGTGTAGAGTGTCAGGTAGTCATAGTTAACACGTTTATTATAAGAATTAATGTCATTTTAGGGTCACTTTTGGGTCAAATAAGGTCAAAAATTTGTGAAAATCGGTTATATGCACAGTACTAATTGTTACGATTGGGTATTCCAGTTGAATCAATTGAATGTAGTGTAGGGTTGGATGTAGTCATCGATAACACGTTAATTATTAGAATTAAGGTCATTTTAGGGTCATATTTGGGTCAAATGAGGTCAAAAATTGGTGAAAATCGGTTATAAATTAATATTCACAGTACTATAATTGTTACGAATGAGTATCCAAATTGAATCAGTGGTATGTAGTGTAAGTTTTAAATTAGTCATAGATAACACGTTAATTATTCAAATTAAGATCATTTTAGGGTAAATGTTTGGTAAATGAGGTCAAAAATGGGTACAAATCGGTTATAAATTAATATCTACATACTAATTGTTACGAATGGGTAGACAGATGGGATTAGTTGTATGTGGTGTAGGGTTTAAGGTAGGCATAATAACCATTATGTAACCATTATGTTGTCTGTCGATGATTATTTTTCCAGCTGATGATTGTACGAATAGAACCAAACTAGGCCCATAAATAGTCAGATCGATCTGTTTTGTGAAGGGGCTTGGCTCTGAGAGATTGCTACTTTCAGCTCCATGTAATCACAATACATTGAATTATAAGAGTAAAATGAGAATATGAGTCTTAGATGAACCCACATGGGCAACGTTTTGAATTTAACAATTGTATTCTCAGTTGAAGATTATGCCAACAGAATAAATGTAATAAGCTATGGCGTTATTCTGTTCAATTTAAACAAGTTTGTAGCTAGAATAAAAATATTCTAACAGCAAACTGAAAAAAGAAGAATTTCCGGATGACTTCTTATGGTCGCCATTTTGAAGTTAACTATCATTTTTAATCTGACGATTAAGCAAATAGATTCAAAATGGGCAAAAGGTATCTGGCTATGATGTGGGACCCTTCAGGTTGGATAAATTTGCACAATCAACTAAGAACAATGCCTTGATATACACGAGCAACATGGAAAAACAGGAGATTCAGATAACCCCACACAGTTGCCATATTGAATTTGAACATCGTATTTTGATCTCGGGGATATGCAAATAGATTCAATATAGGCGTAAGTTGTTAGGCTATGCTACGAGATCCCTCTGTTTTGATAAATTTGCACAATTAGCGAAGAATAGTGCCTTGAAGTAAACGAGCAGCATGAAAAAATATGATTTTCAGATGACCCCATATGGCCACCATTTTGAATTTCATCATCAAATCTTGATCTTAGGGATACGTAAGTGGATTCAAAAAGAGCATAGGTTGTTGGGCTATGCTTGGAGATTCCACAGCTTTGATAAATTTGTATAACGAGCTAAGAATAATGCCTTGAACTATACGACCTACGGCCAAAAGTGTGATTTTCAGATGGCCCTATATGGCCGCCATTTTGAATTTGACCATCAAATCTTGATCTTAGACATATGTAAATAGAATCCAAATGGACAAAGGATGTTAGGCTATGCATAGAGATCCCTCAGTGTTGATACATTTGCTCAGTGAGGTAAGAATAATGCCTTGAACTACATGAGCAACAGGGAAAAGTGTGATTTTCAGATGACCCTCATATGGACGCCATTTTAAATTTGACCATCAAATCTTGATCTGTGGGATATGTGTATAGATTCAAAATGGGCATAGGATGTTGGGCTATGCGTAAAGATCCCTCGGTTTTGCTAAATTTTAATAATGGGCTAAGAATAATGCCTTCAACTACACGAGGAACAGGAAAAAGTGTGATTTTCAGATGACCCCATATGGCCGCTATTTTGAATTTGACCATTAAATTTTGAATTTTGACATATGAAAATAGATTCCAAATGGGCATAAGATGCTAGGCTATGCAACGAAATCCCTCGGTTTTGATAAATTTGCTCAGTGAGGTAAGAATAATGCCTTGAATTACACGAGCAACAGGAAAAAGTGTGATTTTCAGATGACCTCGTATGGCCGCCATTTTGAATTTGACCATCAAATCTTGATCTTTGGGATATGTAAATAGATTGAAAATGGGAATCGAATGTTGGGCTATGCTTAGAGATCCCTCTGTTTTGACAAATTTGCATAATGAGCTAAGAATAATGCCTTGAACTATACGGGCAACGGTCAAAAGTGTGATTTTCTGATGACCCCATATGGCTGCCATTTTGATTTTGACCATCAATTCTTGATTTTGGCATATGTAAATAGATGCAAAATTGGAATAAAATGTTAGGCTATTCATAGGGATCCCTCGGGTTTGATAAATTTGCGCAGTGAGATAATAATGTCAAATAATGCCTTGAACTACACGAGCAACATGAAAAATGTGATTTTCAGATTGCCCCACCTGTCCGCCATTTTGATTTTAAAACATCATATTTTAAGTTGAGAAATAAGCAGATTCAAAATAGGCGAAAGATACTAGGCTTGGTGGGAGATTCCTTCTTGTTAACTAATTTGCACAATGGGCTAAGAATAATGACTATTATATGAATAACCTGAAAAAGGGCGATTTATGGATGAACCCATGAGCGCCATTTTGGATTAACGCATGATGGTTAATCACTAGAATTACAGAAATAGGCTCAAAATTAGCCAAATATAATATTCTAAAAGTACGGGAAGTCTTTGCTCTCGATTGTTAATCATTCTGGTGATACCGAGAATGTTCAAAAGGGCACTAAATTTCCGACCCCTCTATCACCCAGCCCAGAAAGGGTTAACTCAAACTACTTCAAACTCGAGAAAGAAATCTTCGGACCAACAAATATATAGATCGGTAAGGTCCAGTCTATAAGAAAATGGATGTTACCAAAATTCACAAACGAAAAACGCTGAATTACCCTACACTAATATCTAAAAATTCACCCCGTAGAACTACTTCAGATTTGATACCCATTTCTTTACAAGGAATTTCACACAAAAATGTTTTAAATTGTTTTAAGGCCCATCTTTTGGCCGTCTTTGGATGTTATTTGACCTCGAAATGACCTGATAATGACCTCAAATTGTCAAAATTGTCTTAGTATCCATCCTACCTTGAACCACACTGTATACAAAAGTTAATAACAAACAGCACAAAATATATGAAATAAAACAACATTTTTGACATCATTTGACCCGTAAAATGACCCTAAAATGAACTCAATTCCAATAATTAACGAGCTAGCCATACCTGTGCTAAAACCATACAGTACATAAAACCAATTTAGCGTGGATAGCCATTGGTAACCAACATCACAATGGAAATTAAGTTAGGAACGACTTTTATCAATTTTGACCTTGTTTAACCCCAAAAGTGTCCCGGAAATGACCTTTAACGTCCAAAATCTGGGTGGTATCCCCTCCCACCCTGAATCCTAGCACACAAAGAACAAATTTAGCATGGATACCCATTTGTAACAAACAATGCCATCAAAAGTTACATTTCGTATCTTTGGCCGGCCTACTATTATCATATTGGGGTCATATTGAGCCTATTTGTATAACCGAGCAGTGGATCATGGGTAGGTTCAAATGGATGACCATGTGAAGTACAAGAAAAGTGATGTTTTCGTCATTTTCTTCAAATTTCCTGTTTTTCCTCGAGGGAAAGCGGGAGAAAACTATTTTATTTCATGCTGTATTATTATTTACTATTTTATCGTGCATTTTGCGAAGAAAACACATACATGAAAAATTCGAAAAATCGACACCAAATATATCTTTGTTTTTAATATAACGTCACTGCTACGTTATCAAAGCAGTCATCTTGTTCTTTTTTACATTTTCTGGTAGAGCATAATCCCGTAGCATAGTGCTTTACAGTTTTAGATCACTAGCTCAAGGGTTGAGAACAATATTTAGGGGAGGAGGAGGGGTGCTGGAGTGGTCCCAAAAGCCCAGATAAAAGTACATGATAACGTTTTACTTGGACAGAAATAATGATTCGATATTATAAATTTATTGGTTTGTAAAATTTTGGCAGGGAACTCCTTTTGCGACGCCACTCGTTCCTACTATTGCTAATTCCAAATCAAGAGGCGTTTTCCGCTAGATGTTCCATACATGTCGGGAGTGTTTGTTTTGGAGTCAAGTACTAAGGGAAATACATCTTCATTCACCGTCACATGAGTGAAGATTGTTTCTGGCAATGTTGTATATATCTATTCATTCCTAGTCGCAATCATATTCCCTGTCTATGTGTGTCGGCCAGTAAACTTCCAGATGCCCTAATTATAATAGTGTCATTGTAAACATTGTGGCTGTGCTTTATTCACGCTGACAATTTTACTTCCTATTCGATAACCTCTTCTTTTGCTGCATTATCCTGTGCTACAACTCGATTTGATTGCACCTTGGAATGAAACGTTGCTCGGGGTTAAATACGCGCTCTCGTGTGTGTGTGCATGCGTGTCGAACACACACACAGATTGGATCAGACAGATTGGGGATTACTTAAATCAATCCTCATCATTTGCCTTCCATCTATTATAACAAAAAACGGCAGGTATTGATCGACAAATTCCTTTGATGTACATTAAATAAATGTGGAGACTAATTAGGATACCGATCACCATGGATATTGAATTGAATTGAATTTTATTCACCAACAAAGCAAAAGGAAGTCAAGACACAAAGGCAAACTGAATATTGAGGCATTGCAGAGTTCCCCAAAATAACAGCAGACTATTTAATAACAGTATCACTTGAACATGTTGAATCTTGAGAAGATGTTTTTGCAAATATGGTTATTGTAGGAGATGTTATAACCAATTTGGTTATTGTAGGAGAGCTATATAACCACTGTAGTTATTGTGGCGGAGGTTATGACGAATGTGGTTATTGTAGGAGAGTTATAACCAATGTAGTTATTGTAGAAGAGTTATACCCAATCTAGTTATTGCGATGGAGATTATAGCCAATGTGGTTATTGTAGGAGATGTTATGATCAAAGTTGTTGTTATAACCACTGTGGTTAGCGATGCATCAATTTGGTTTAATGTCGGAATGAATCCTTAGCTGTCTCGGCAACAAATGTGTTGTTTAGTTCTAACCAACAAATTTAAAAAGCCATTATTACAACCAAAGACCAATGACATTAAATCAGATGAAGCCATATTCACTACATTCTTGGAATTGTTTCTTCCTTACATCCAATGGCGGTATTCTGTGATAGATATCGCATAAATATATGCGGCAACATTAGTGATAGATAGATGCACCTGGAATTTCGGTTGTGCTACGCATGATCAGTCTGTTTCCAAGACGCGTTTGACTGGATCACACGGGTTACTCACACTGATACGGGGAAGGGAAAATGTCGTTCGGGTGGTCGATGACATCATTGTCGAGTTAGCCCCGGGTGAGGTCCAAATAAGCCGCTCTCGGCGAATTCGACTGTGCCCCTTAGTCCACTCGAGAGTCGAGACAGAAGCTTCAGAGATCACCCGTCCAAGATTCAGACAATCGAACGATTTTAGACTCGATGCAATTATTGAAACTTATAGTCTTGTAGTCACATTTTGCAAGTTCAGACATAACCATATCCAGCGCGCCCATTCATGAGGTTTCGTTTCTTTTCACTGTGGTAGTCATTTTGAACTCGATTACGCTGATCAACGATTGTGTTACTTAAGTCTTTACCCAAGTCTAAATCGACAATGACGTCACGGTCGAGACAAGAAAAATTACTCCATGGCACCACCGAAACTCCAGGTTCATCAATCTACCACTAATCTTGCCACATATATTTATGCGATATCTATCACAAAATACCGCCACTGGATGTAAGGAAGAAACATTTCCCACAATTAGTATGATGGCTTAGGGTCAAGATCGTGACCGACTGGAATAAAGCATCACATTTTGCACAGATGCTGATTTGGGCATAAGAAATGATCTCACAAGGGGTTTCCATTTCTACCAGAGGTGAAAGGCCCTTCAATTGCATACATCTAATATGACCGCATTAATATATACGGTAACTTCCTGTTGGCGGTTATTTGACAACTTGAGTTGCTTTTTTACACCAGATTGTTTTCTCACGGAGGGCAGATAGTGGGAAACATTGTCTATATAGGTGATACATAGTGATATGGGATTGCCTTATTTGATATTTTACAGAAAGCATTATCAGGGCTATGGTTCACCTAGGTATCCATAGGAATCCGATGTGAGAGTTGCCTGGTGCGATATTACACAGGAAACATAAACGGTTTCAATAAAATTGCCTATGTTTCCATAGGGATCGAGTGTGGGACTTGCCTGGTGCGATATTACAAAGGGAGCATATATGGCTTTAGTATAATTGGCTAAGAATTCCATTGGGGTCATATGAGTCCTTCCGGGTAACTTTCACAGGGAGCGATTGTAACCCAAAAGTTTATATTTTCAGCTCAGAAATAAAACGGTAGCCTCCCCTAATTCTTACAAATAAAATCCGTTTGATAATGTGTCGACATTTGTGATGTAATAAGGTTTCTGAAGAAACCTGAACATCATGTATGCCTTCACATAGGCAACGTGTTTATTGTAGTGTATTTCAGGACCGTATCCCGCTTCAGGGCTGCAATTGCTGCAAGTACCCATGAGACCTGAATCAAAAGTACAAACCAGAAGGGCGATATGAAACGAAATGAAAGTATGTTATCGCATGATCACACAATTCAGACTCTCAAGGTGAAACTTGTTTCCTGGGGTTTGAAAATTCCACGATAATCCTGCGAAAAGACCTGGACGGCAAAAGCGTCATTCGACCAAGGTTGAATTACAAAGTAGAAACCAACAAAGCTTTGCTCATTAGTTACGCCGTTTCTGGCACAATGGCTACAGGCTACTGAAAAGCAATTCTGGACTGAAGTGTACGCAGGTTTTCTTCCATAGTCGCAATCTATATAGGCAACTGCTCATTATTGTAACATTGCTGAGAGCATTGAGACAGCAGGTTTATGCTCTATGTTTGAATCTACAACAACTCTTGCCCTTGTCGTTGCCAGTGGCATAACTACTGTTTGGAAACGTGCTCGAGGTCACATACTAACACTTTAGTCGACTTCTGTATCAAGACAATGTTCTTAAATCTCGTTGTCTTGGGGAAAATGGATCAAACTAGGGCCAGTAAATCAGTGGTTCAAGAGTGTAGTAATACGATAACAATGTATTATGTATTGGGCCTTATTTGGAAACTGTATGCGGTCATTACGTATCTTCGCATTTTCGCATCGATAAGAATACACATGTAACTAGAAAACGCGAAAACGCGAAGACACGACAAGGAAATGCAAAAAACAGCGAAAACGTGAAATGTGTTTTGCATCGCGTGTTCGTGTTTCACATGGTCTTCTCGCGTTGCCATGTTTTACGCGTTTTCGCGTTTTCACTGTTTCGCGTTTTCTAGTTATCGATGCGAAAATACGAGATGGCCGTATCCGGCTTCCATACTTTTGACACGGATAAATATTTCTGGGGCTTTAACCACACTGAGGATTGATTAGTTTCTCAATATAAGCTGAACAATAGCTGAATATCAAGTTTATACATAAGCCTTTCTCTCGTCTTCCACGTCTTTTGGGCACATCAAAAGGAGCCATCCGTCTATGTCTGCATTCCTGTGTCACTGCATCCGTCCATAACGTTATAGTACGATTTTGTAATGAAAATTTTAATTTGATTGCTGCATAACGTAAAAAATACCACGTTGTAATGAAAATTTGATCGTTGTATAACGTCACAGTACGACGCTGTTATTGAAATTTTAATCCAGTTTTTGCCTAGTGCCATTTATCATGTCGCACTGTGCCACTAATGTGTATGATATGGATGTAAGATTCGGTCATTCGAGGTTCTGCTGTTTCGGCCTGCTATTGGAAGGTCGAAAGATCTCTCTGTTTTAACAATCTCAGTAAATTGAGATATAATATGACGTATCGTACACAAGGCTATCTAAATTGGTTGCTAACTGGGTGAAACCATTCATAAATGAGGCTATATTGTAACATATATACGGAAGCATATGTACCAGGTCATATATCTTCCTTCGCAAATTACGCACGGCATGCGCATGGCGAATTTCCGGCAAAAATTGATGAAAAGCTACAGGTAATGTTGTACAACTTGAAAACGACAATACACTGCCCAGACATCGCCGAACATAGCACCCATGAGTAGCCTAAGTTTTTTAAATTATACCTTTCATGTGCCGCGACGACATGCAAGTACCGAGCCCTCAACAACATCATCCCCGTGTAATCCATGACGTTGTATCACGCATAATGATCCAACCTAAGCTGGAACTTCGTAATATTTTTCTCTCTCTGAATTTAGTTCCTGAAAAACGCTTGTCATCACTGCGGGTATCAAGCAATACAGCAGTGACCGACTTTACGACAATATCCACGCATTGTTTTCTGCACCAGAGTTCATCAAATCCGTGCAAAAACTTGGACGTGATTCTTAAGTGGAACGAGAGATCCTGAAGGATCTTGGCGCCCACCATTGTCTGATAATTGTAAGCTAATGACAAGAGGATCTTTTTGTCCATTGTTACTAAGAACTAACGATTGATTTGTAATTTTGTTTGCAGAATTTCGAATTTGAGCGAAAAAGATCGAAAAAGGGGCACTGGAAAACACCAAGATATTATCTATCTAAGGTTCAGGAGTTTCAAGATTTCTAGAAACTGTACTTGATGTCGGTTGTTATAGTACAAGTGAAATGAGCAAAGTTAATCTGAAAGTGAATGTCTGGAGGATCCTTCGTCTTCGTTTTGTAGTATTTTTTTTTTTGCACGTGTCATCATTAGGTACTGGAAGCGAAGACTAATCTTTTTGACACTTTGGCATGAGCCCTGATTATCTTATTTGATATTTTACAGAAAGCATTATCAGGGCTATGGTTCGCCTAGGTATCCATAGGAATCCGATGTGAGAGTTGCTTGGTGCGATATTACACAGGAAACATAAACGGTTTCAATAAAATTGCCTATGTTTCCATAGGGATCGAGTGTGGGACTTGCCTGGTGCGATATTACAAAGGGAGCATATATGGCTTTAGTATAATTGGCTAAGAATTCCATTGGGGTCATATGAGTCCTTCCGGGTAACTTTCACAGGGAGCGATTGTAACCCAAAAGTTTATATTTTCAGCTCAGAAATAAAACGGTAGCCTCCCCTAATTCTTACAAATAAAATCCGTTTGATAAAGTGTCGACATTTGTGATGTAATAAGGTTTCTGAAGAAACCTGAACATCATGTATGCCTTCACATAGGCAACGTGTTTATTGTAATTTCAGGACCGTATCCCGCTTCAGGGCTGCAATTGCTGCAAGTATCCATGAGACCTGAATCAAAAGTACAAACCAGAAGGGCGATATGAAACGAAATGAAAGTATGTTATCGCATGATCACACAATTCAGACTCTCAAGGTGAAACTTGTTTCTTGGGGTTTGAAAATTCCACGATAATCCTGCGAAAAGACCTGGACGGCAAAAGCGTCATTCGACCAAGGTTGAATTACAAAGTAGAAACCAACAAAGCTCTGCTCATTAGTTACGCCGTTTCTGGCACAATGGCTACAGGCTACTGAAAAGCAATTCTGGACTGAAGTGTACACAGGTTTTCTTTCATAGTCGCAATCTATATAGGCAACTGCTCATTATTGTAACATTGCTGAGAGCATTGAGACAGCAGGTTTATGCTCTATGTTTGAATCTACAACAACTCTTGCCCTTGTCGTTGCCAGTGGCATAACTACTGTTTGGAAACGTGCTCGAGGTCACATACTAACACTTTAGTCGATTTCTGTATCAAGACAATGTTCTTAAATCTCGTTGTCTTGGGGAAAATGGATCAAACTAGGGCCAGTAAATCAGTGGTTCAAGAGTGTAGTAATACGATAACAATGTATTATGTATTGGGCCTTATTTGGAAACTGTATGCGGTCATTACGTATCTTCGCATTTTCGCATCGATAAGAATACACATGTAACTAGAAAACGCGAAAACGCGAAGACACAAGGAAATGCAAAAAAACAGCGAAAACGTGAAATGTGTTTTGCATCGCGTGTTCGTGTTTCACATGGTCTTCTCGCGTTGCCATGTTTTACGCGTTTTCGCGTTTTCACTGTTTCGCGTTTTCTAGTTATCGATGCGAAAATACGAGATGGCCGTATCCGGCTTCCATACTTTTGACACGGATAAATATTTCTGGGGCTTTAACCACACTGAGGATTGATTAGTTTCTCAATATAAGCTGAACAATAGCTGAATATCAAGTTTATACATAAGCGATACCTCTAATGTTAATAAATGTGGACCAATCTGACGCAAACAATAGAAAACACGCCGGAGACAAGCCGTATAGGTCTCCATGACTGCAATGGCAATGACCACTGCATCATTGATACAATCGCCTGGATCAGGTTTATCTTTAATGTGCAATAGACCTGCTTTCGTGCTTCTATTTTGTCGACAACTCCGTCGAGCCTAATGCAAAGAGAAACCAGATGTCCTTTAACGTGATCATGTTTAAAAGCAGTAGCCAATATGTTGATTATTGATGAGCAGAGATTGAGTCTAATGAATCAAGTACTTTTGGTTTGGGATCAGAATAAATTTGTGCTGAGTTAAGCTGAGATATGTTTGGGTGAGTATAATTTTATCTCGCATGCTAAGGCAACAATGCACAATAACACGAATAAACAAATTGTATCTGGTCGACTGGTTCACAGGTTTCCTACGAAAAAGACCAGTTTTAGATGCATGTTCGAAAATGGATCAGCGCGCATGTTCATTTATCTTTGGGTAAAATGTAGCATATTCATTATACTCCCGATGTTTCTTTGGGGTCTTTTCATGAATCATTAATCTAAACGAACCATAAGGAAGCAACAGATGCGATTACTTGCATTGTGGAATTTCTTCCGATTCTATTAGAAAAACGACCAGATCGGAGCATAAACTCTTGGGCCGGATTCACATTCCGAAATTACTCAGTCATCATAGGTCGTTGAATAAATGCTGGAATACCGCTAATCAACAGGCGGACCCATGAATTTACGATCCAGTGAATTAATTTGTCAACACAACGAATTAGTTCCTAAAAGTACTCTTAACCGTTTCACTTGGATGGAAATATCAGGTTTATCACTTTCCGACGGCGAGAATGAGCAATTAGAAAGATCGAAACCCAACTCCCTTCCCCGAACGAATCTGTATCCAAAAGAGTGAAGCTTGCGCCTATCAGTGATATATATTCACGTGGCTTTCCTCGTATATTCCAGGATCCGACATTCAATAGTCAACCGTCGTCCGCAAAACGACACACCCATGTCATTAAACGGAATACGTTTTTCGTAGGATAGTTAGCATCAATTTAAAATATGCCGAAGTGAAATTAATTTAAAAAAAATAAAATGGTTTCCTAAAAGTGAGAAGCGTCCACACTCTCCGGTCAATGATAGCAAAACATCACAATTTTCCTCACATAACATCTTTATAGTTGACCACTCTCTAAATTAATTAGATTGAAATTCAATCTATCAGATTGAAATTAGTGACCAATTTATTATTGGATTGACAATATTCAATCTAATAGATTGAAAACGATAAAATGAATCTGTTGTACACAGAAAATTCAATGTAATAGATTGAAATGTTCAACTTAATAGATGGAATAGCCAATCGAATAGATTGGTCACTGATAGATTGAATGTTCAATCTAATTATTTTAGGGGCCCTCGGTGGCCGAGTGGTCTAAGGCGCTTCGCTGGTGACCGCTAGCCTCACACCGCTGAACCGGCATGGGTTCGAGCCCAGCTGGTCCATGTGTGAAAGTTTGTCAGTTACTTGCCCAAGGGCGGTGGTTCTCTCCGGGCACTCCGGCTTCCTCCACCAACCAAACTGAGTGTCACCATATGAGTGAAACAAACTTGAGTGTGACACTAAGCCAAATTCCATCCCTCTAATTGTTTTAGAGAGCTGTATTCTTATCCGAATGAATGTCCGGGTCCTTGTCTAGAGTATGACGTATCTCGGTCAGGCTTTGATTGTGATAATCCATTCCTGAAGGCAATCGAATATGCCCCTGATCATAATAGCTTCATTCTAAACATATGATCGTATACAGAACAAGGTGTCCCATACATTATCCTATATCTCATCAACTTGACGAGTAGCTGTCAGTTCTACTTCTCGTGCTTTATTTAGCTGAACAGCAAATCGATTTGTTTCCACCTCTGAATGAAGCGTTGTTTAGGGTTAGATACGCGCTCTCGAGTATGTTTGATAAAGGGTTCTTTAAGTTTTCCTTTTCGTAATCCCATGACATGAATAAATTACACCAGGACTTCTAGCATTGATTATTATGTCAATGAGTCGACCAGGCAGTGGTAGTCGAGCAATAAGCAGACATATTGCAGATTATTTGAAACAGTACTCATCATTTTCCCAGCATGTATCCTAATAAAATATTGAAATCGTGCATTGCAGATATTGATCGTCAAATTCCTTTGATGTATTTAGGACTGGCAAGATTCTAGCTTCGCTCTCCAATGAAGGCGTTTGTGTGAATGGTACCAATAGCTGTCTCCAGAATTGTGCCAGACGAGTCCGAAGAGGGTTGTAATCCTCTTCGATTGGTTGATTTCATTTATGGCGTCCCAATAAATGATACCCTGGAAGGCAGATCTTGTTACCCTGCACGTCTGTATATCTCAGACAAAGGAATCTGTTCTTGGGGGGGGAACAGAAGAACAGATTCCTCCCACTTTTTGGGGGAGGAGTGGGAGGCATGCATGTCAGAGAGCGCGGACAGACAGCAGTCTCACACTTTTCGGTGGTACCTGCCATAATTGGACAAATGTGGATGGTTCTTCAGTGATTTTCAACCAGTCAGGGAGCATTCCACACTCCTTTAACAATCAGTGAAGATTGTCAACTCCGTAGATAGAAAAATACTGCATGTTGATTCAATATTCATCTCTAATGCATTCAGAATAACCAGTATGGGTCAACTTTAAATATGTAGAGTCTCTCGTCTTCCACGTCTTTTGGGCACATCAAAAGGAGCCATCCGTCTATGTCTGCATTCCTGTGTCACTGCATCCGTCCATAACGTTATAGTACGATTTTGTAATGAAAATTTTAATTTGATTGCTGCATAACGTAAAAAATACCACGTTGTAATGAAAATTTGATCGTTGTATAACGTCACAGTACGACGCTGTTATTGAAATTTTAATCCAGTTGTTGCCTAGTGCCATTTATCATGTCGCACTGTGCCACTAATGTGTATGATATGGATGTAAGATTCGGTCATTCGAGGTTCTGCTGTTTCGGCCTGCTATTGGAAGGTCGAAAGATCTCTCTGTTTTAACAATCTCAGTAAATTGAGATATAATATGACGTATCGTACACAAGGCTATCTAAATTGGTTGCTAACTGGGTGAAACCATTCATAAATGAGGCTATATTGTAACATATATACGGAAGCATATGTACCAGGTCATATATCTTCCTTCGCAAATTACGCACGGCATGCGCATGGCGAATTTCCGGCAAAAATTGATGAAAAGCTACAGGTAATGTTGTACAACTTGAAAACGACAATACACTGCCCAGACATCGCCGAACATAGCACCCATGAGTAGCCTAAGTTTTTTAAATTATACCTTTCATGTGCCGCGACGACATGCAAGTACCGAGCCCTCAACAACATCATCCCCGTGTAATCCATGACGTTGTATCACGCATAATGATCCAACCTAAGCTGGAACTTCGTAATATTTTTCTCTCTCTGAATTTAGTTCCTGAAAAACGCTTGTCATCACTGCGGGTATCAAGCAATACAGCAGTGACCGACTTTACGACAATATCCACGCATTGTTTTCTGCACCAGAGTTCATCAAATCCGTGCAAAAACTTGGACGTGATTCTTAAGTGGAACGAGAGATCCTGAAGGATCTTGGCGCCCACCATTGTCTGATAATTGTAAGCTAATGACAAGAGGATCTTTTTGTCCATTGTTACTAAGAACTAACGATTGATTTGTAATTTTGTTTGCAGAATTTCGAATTTGAGCGAAAAAGATCGAAAAAGGGGCACTGGAAAACACCAAGATATTATCTATCTAAGGTTCAGGAGTTTCAAGATTTCTAGAAACTGTACTTGATGTCGGTCGTTATAGAACAAGTGAAATGAGCAAAGTTAATCTGAAAGTGAATGTCTGGAGGATCCTTCGTATTCGTTTTGTAGCATTTTTTTTTTTGCACGTGTCATCATTAGGTACTGGAAGCGAAGACTAATCTTTTTGACACTTTGGCATGAGCCCTGATTATCTCCCTTGGATCGAAACACGCAGTAGTCTACAGTTGTCGAGTTGTGACGTTGTTTCACAAGAGTGACGTCCCTTCGGCAGACAAAACGGTGGGGCAGTTCACTTGCAACGGCATGGAGTAAAGTAAACTGATTTAAAACTTGAAGAAATACATTTTAATTCGGAATCATTTGAACTCCTTGATATGGAAGGTGAAAGTATGGATATTCTCTATAGTCAATATATAGAATCAATATGCCCCATCGTTTGACAAGCCGACTCTTGTGATGCAACGTCACAACTCGGGAATACAGTATTAATTTGAAGCGTAACTTGGATTTTCGAATCGGACCAAAAAGGTATCTTGCACAACTGGACCACAAGGGGAACCTGTATACCAAATTTGAGAAAGATCTATGCAGCACTTCCTGAGAAATCACGATAAAATTTCATGAGGAAATCCAAAATGGCCGCCTGGTGGCTATACTGGATTTTCGAATCGGACCGAAAAAGGTATCTTGCACAACTAGGCCCCAAGGGGAACCTATGTACCAAATTTGAGAAAGATCCATGAGGTACTTCCTGAGGAATCACGATAACAAAGTTTCATGGGACAATCCAAGATGGCCGCCTGGAGGCCATATTGGATTTTGGAATCGGACCAGAAAAGCTACCTTGCACAACTAGACCACAAGAGAAACCTGTGTACCAAATTTGACAAAGATCCATGCATCAGTTCCTGAGAATTCAAGATAACAAAATTTCATGGGGAAATTCAAAATGGCCGCCTAGTGGTCATATTGGATTTTCGAATCGGACCGAAAAAAGTATCTTGCACAATTGGACCACAAGGGGAACCTGTGTACCAAATTTGAGAGAGATCCGTGCAGTAGTTCCTGAGAAATCGCAATAACAAAGTTTCATGGGGAAATCCAAGATGGCCACCTTGTGGCCATATTGGATTTTCGAATCGGACCAAAAAAGGTGTCTTGCACAACTAGACCACAAGGGGAACCTGTGTACCAACTTCGAGAAAGATCCATGAAGTAGTCCCTGAGAAATCGTGGTAACAATGTTTCATGGGGAAATCCAAGATGGCAGCCTTGTGGCCATATTGGATTTTCGAATCGGACCAGAAAAGGTATCTTGAACAACTAAACCCCAAGGGGAACCTGTGTACCAAATTTGAGAAAGATCCATGCAGTAGTTCCTGAGAAATTGCGATAAAGTTTCATGGGGAAAACTACGGTGGCCACCTGGTGGCCATATTGGATTTTCAAATCGGACCGAAAAAGGTGTCTTGCACAGCTAGACCCCAAGGGAAACATGTGTACCAAATTTGAGAAAGATCCATGAAGTACTTCCTGAGAATTCACGATAACAAAGTTTCATCGGGAAATCCAAGATGGCTGCCTGGTGGCCATATTGGATTTTCAAATCGGACCAAAAAAGGCATTTTGCACAACTAGACCCCAAGGGGAACCTGTGTACCAAATTTGAGAAAGATCCATGAAGTAGTTCCTGAGAAATCGCGATAAAGTTTCATGGGGAAATCCAAGATGGCCGCCTTGTGGCCATATTGGATTTTCGAATCGGACCAAAAAGCTATCTTGCACAACTAGACCCCAAGGGGAACCTGTGTACCAAATTTGAGAAATATCCATGAAGTAGTTCCTGAGAAATCGCGGTAACAAAGTTTCATGGGGAAATCCATGATGGCCGCCTTGTAGCCATATTGGATTTTCGAATCGGACCAAAAAGGGTATCTTGCACAACTAGACCCCAAGGGGAACCTGTTTACCAAATTTGAGAACGATCCATGAAGTAGTTCCTGAGAAATCGCGGTAACAAAGTTTCATGGAGAAATCCAAGATGGCCGCCTTGTGGCCATATTGGATTTTCGAATCGGTCCAAAAAAGGTATCTTGCACAACTAGACCCCAAGGGGAACCTGTGTACCAAATTTGAGAAAGATCCATGAAGCAGTTCCTGAGAAATCGCGGTAACAAGAATTGTTTACGGACGGACTGACGGACGACGGACGGACTGACGGACGGACGACGGACGGACGACGGACCACGGACGAAAAGCGATTTTAACAGCCCACCATCTGGTGATGGTGGGCTAAAAAGTGCATTTCTGTTCACCTGACATTGCCGAAAATTGACGGAACTCTGAGATCCAATCGTCCATCACATCTGATCTATCACTTTTAACTCTGAACTTTCGTGATACATTAGCGTATACTTTACTAACTTCAGTCTTCATTTCTTTTCGCATTGTTATGGTTCCGTTTAGCAGATCGACTTTCCTTAGTCTCATTTCACTGTGAATTTCTTGTCGAAAATATATCATTTTCGCTTTATATGTAACTTTTGCTCATCTGACATCACCGAAAATCTGACGCACGATTTATACCTGGTATAGAGATAGCCTCTCCAATTTATACAACAGATACATCTGCTTATTGACCAGAACCCTACTGATGATGACTGACCTTGACCTAATGCATATCATAAGGCAAAATATGTCGAATTATTTTACAATACACCATCTTCAAGGACAGCTGGACCCTCTGTTCACAAATCAAATACGCATCTGATGACGGATCAGAACCTAAACATTGTTTTCACAATACCAATTAATCAAATTTTTGATTGCTATTAAATGTTTTTCGATTTTGTCGCAGTTGTCCAGTCAACTGACAGAACTTCCACTTCCGGTCTATTTTCTGGTCTTATTATGCAAGTCTGTCGTTTAAGGTAGTTGATATCGACCTTGCTGTTCAAACCAAACGATAATGCTGCATGTAGGCGAATGGATAAGTTAGGACCAAACATCTCAAATTCCGCCCGCGCCTGCCTAAACATCCCAGGCGTTGTGGGCTCCTTGAATTATTGTTGCGTATCTT
Source organism: Hanleya hanleyi (assembly GCA_036873755.1). NCBI lineage: Eukaryota > Metazoa > Mollusca > Polyplacophora > Lepidopleurida > Hanleyidae > Hanleya > Hanleya hanleyi. Next base: position 81,204 of record JAVTVY010051750.1, read on the forward strand.
TTGTAGTACATTCACGGGAAAATCTAAAGTATCTCGAATATTCCTTTTTGATGAAAGCAGTGATTTGACGTTGCGAGCAACGATACCTGTGACAGTGCGACAGGAAAGCCGTGTTTTGATCGTGTTTTCCCACCAGTACCTTGATCGTGTTGCCCCACCAGTGCCTATATACTAAAATATAACAGTCGATGTCCTTACAAGAACAAGGATTCTAAAGTGTAGAGCGATGTTCCAAAAGTTCAAGTGAGCTCTGGTCATATTCAATTCTTGTCAATACGCCGGTACCTTTTTATGTTGTGTTAAATTTTTACCTCCAAAATGGTGAGATTAAGCTGGTGGGCGTTTCGTACCCAAGGCTTTCCCTCTGTACAAATCATTGTGATTGTAGTTTGTGGTTAACATGGTGGGAAGTGAAGCGTTTAGTCGGGGTCAGGGCTCGGAGGTTTCTATTTAACGGTCACATAGTTTAACACTTTCCATCAGATGACTTGATAGGGCTATTACATCATTGCCCATGAATTTGTATAAGATATCGCTCAAGCCTGAAAGAAGCGAGGGAGATGATCTCCCCCCCCCCCCAACCTCACCCCAACTATTTTCGTTACCGCTCAGACTGGGAAGCTGAAACTTACCACATTTTCCCAGAAAAAAAAATTTCAACCGACTTTTCGGCTTGATTTTCCCAGTTTTCTCTGCAAAAGGTGCATGATGAATTAGAAAATAATTATCTGATGTGAATAAAATAGTTCTGCTTACTTTTATAGACAAAAAATGTAACCACAATCCTCTGCTCAGGGGTGGGGAAAGGGGGTAGCAGGGAATATGCAAATAAACTCAACATTACCGAAATAAATAAGCTACAAAGTCACAAAGTTTCAGCTCTCTATTCTTCTCCCTTTCGAAATATAAAAGAAAAGTTCATTAGATAGGGTTAATCATTTTCGTATTTTATACATGTAAACTGGTTCGTACTGTCAGGCAAAGTAGAGCCTGGAGAGAGAGCCAGATCCAAAGTAAGAAAAGTGTAACTGTGGACTAAAACATGTGCACTACTCAAAACTTCAATCTTCAGACTAACTCTGAAATACCCGTATTTTTTCACTGATATTTAGCAACTTCAAAACCAGACCAATGAAACTGCATGTCGAGTGATAAAAATAAATATGCTCTATATTTGACTTTGCAAATGCTTCTTCTATTGAAATTGCGAGTGGCATTGGTAATTTTCATTTGGGAATCATCTGCTACTAGAGCATATACTTCACCGAAGCCATCATTTTACACATAACAAGGTCCAGGGATTCAGTTGCCTTGGAGAACCTCGACAAATATGACCAATAAATCGGTAGACCAAGATGATTGTAGTCCCACACACCAAGTTTATGTAGTGCGTGATGAGCTTGGGCAAATGTCGTAAACATTTCCGAGGCTTCGGCTGCAGTTCGGCTTGATTAGTGTGGTCCCTGAAGCTGGCAAAATAAAATATATGACAATACAGCACATAGACCACTAGTAGTAGTACCTTTACCTTGGATGCGATGTCTAACATTGAAGTGTAAGGTACGGAAAGTCCACAGAGGAGCTGGCGATGACACAATAGGGGCAATCTGTTCATGAACGTACAGGAATATCTAACATATTACAACGCTATTGAGCTTGAGTTTTTGTTGAACGTGAATACGGAGGAATTTTTGTGAATGCCACAATCATAATCCCCAACCCAACGAACGCCCTGGAGTGAGCAGCTCCTGAAACTGGCAGTCGGTTCCACTGTGAAACCTCTAGTAATACACATAAATGGTTTTTGTTTTCGGTTATATTTTCTACACAACGATACACTAGTGTTTCCTTTCGAAATTCAGGTGTCATTATGCACCAAAGGGAATTCCACTAGCTATTAAAATTTCACGTTTTAACTATAATAAGTGTGAACATGTTAACCATCCGATGAGTTTTCGCATACCGCGTATGCCGGTGCTAGGGGCCGTGTGGTCATGTCATCCAAGTTGCTACATGAACAGGTAAAATAAAAGCGTACCTGAGATACAACACATATCACGAATCGTCAGATTCTTGGTATGTGCTTTAGAATAGGTTAACCAGAAGACTATACTGTGAAGCCATGTGACTCTGTCAGCATGTCGGCACCTCTTCCCACTTCTCTTATATGTGTTGTAATTCTAGACTACTGATTTTTATCATATTATGTTCGAATACGTAACGATGCAATTTCTCCTAAAATGCCAGGGCTAACAGTGTTAATAAGATAGAAGAATGTCGAATATCAAAGTTCAGATTTTTCTTTGGACCACAGCTATTTCTATATCTACTATTCTTTATATGTCGCGGAACTTTATTCATTTCTGAGCAGTTCTTCACCCGGGCTTGTCAGTCCAACATGTCCACGAACAACCGTTTGTGTCAAAAACGTCACATACATGTATGTTGACCGTTTCGCTCTTGTAGGAAACTAGCCTATGTTTATGTTTTTACGATGGTAGAAACTTGAATGACAGACGAGACGCTTTGTAATTATGCGTGTATCAGTAATTGAATACTTTGCAGAATTTGGTATTTGACACTTTTGACGAGTGATAATTACGTATTTCATCAGTTCTTCTAGCTATTCCTACCTCAAATCGCATTATGTGACAGGAATTTGTCCAATTCTTTTACCTGGGTGAATTGCCTATAGTACTGGTAGTCGAGCAGCACATCGTTAGTCGTAAGCCCTTGTAATACCAGGCACGGCCTATAAGGTTGATTTATTGCTCTATGGGTTTTCGCAGCCTGCAAGGTGGTTGTAAATATTTCATAGGTTTCGGCCACATTAGCGCTGATTATTGTATTTACAAAACCGCCCAGATATCCGGCGATCCGGCACGTCAGCAGATGCTCGTGTTGGGTTAAATGTTAATACCACAAATACAATTTGTTCTCCACAGTGTCATCGGTATCGACAGTTGAATCCGGCTTGAAGCGGGAAAACCCCATCAAGGCCAATACCGAGGTGATCCCCCTGCACAAGGAAGGCAATAAGTCATACTGTATTTCGCCGTCCAGGGCGTCATCCCTGAAGATTTGTCCTCTCTTTGTTCGTCGTTAATGCCTTCATCCGTCCCTTAGGAACGGAAGACGAGAGAATGGACTATAAGGAACTGCAACAAGCTGCGGATACGACCACCTTAAGAATCTCCAGGAGCGTGTTCATTCGTTGGAGATAAGCTAGACAGTGGCCTTTCAGAAGCGATGTGTTTGCAGATTAGATCTCTTGTATTATTGCTCGCTTGTGCCTTGTATTAGGACGAATGGTGTTTTCGGCAAGAAGCATGACTCGAATGGTAAGTAATCTTCAAAGTAATTCCTACTAATATCAGAATACATAATGTTACAATGGAACAAAGTTATTATTTCAATCATTAATCGATTGATCGTAATTAAAATATCGGCCTTCAAATCAAATAGGCGAAATAGGCATGTTATTCTTGGGCAGATCCCGCACTGAACTCAGTCATATGTATAAGGGGACATATGCAGTAAATTCTTTGGGTGAGTGAGTGAGTGAGTGAATAGGGTTTAACGTCGCTTTCAACATTTTTTCAGCTATATCACGACGGGGAAAGGAAGGGAGGGGAGGGAGAGGGGCAGGAGTACCTACTTGTAACAGAGCAGATCTAATGCTGCCATTTTATAGTGCTGTCCCACTGAAATATCATGCCGTAGGCAGACATGACACCCCGCTCAGTCGCATTATACTGACACATTGGATGCGATGTCTAACATCGAAGTGTAAGGTACGGAAAGTCCACAGAGGAACTGGCGATGACACAATAGGGGCAATCTGTTCATGAACGTACAGGAATATCTAACATATTACAACGCTATTGAGCTTGAGTTTTTGTTGAACGTGAATACGGAGGAATTTTTGTGAATGCCACAATCATAATCCCCAACCCAAGGAACGCCCTGGAGTGAGCAGCTCCTGAAACTGGCAGTCGGTTCTACTGTGAAACCTCTAGTAATACACATAAATGGTTTTTGTTTTCGGTTATATTTTCTACACAACGATACACTAGTGTTTCCTTTCGAAATTCAGATGTCATTATGCACCAAAGGGAATTCCACTAGCTATTAAAATTTCACGTTTTAACTATAATAAGTGTGAACATGTTAACCATCGGATGAGTTTTCGCATACCGCGTATGCCGGTGCTAGGGGCCGTGTGGTCATGTCATCCAAGTTGCTACATGAACAGGTACAATAAAAGCGTACCTGAGATACAACACATATCACGAATCGTCAGATTCTTGATATGTGCTTTAGAATAGGTTAACCAGAAGACTGTACTGTGAAGCCATGCGACTCTGTCAGTATGTCGGCACCTCTTCCCACTTCTCTTATATGTGTTGTAATTCTAGACTACTGATTTTTATCATATTATGCTCGAATACGTAACGATGCAATTTCTCCTAAAATGCCAGGGCTAACAGTGTTAATAAGATAGAAGAATGTCGAATATCAAAGTTCAGATTTTTCTTTGGACCACAGCTATTTCTATATCTACTATTCTTTATATGTCGCGGAACTTTATTCATTTCTGAGCAGTTCTTCACCCGGGCTTGTCAGTCCAACATGTCCACGAACAACCGTTTGTGTCAAAAACGTCACATACATGTATGTTGACCGTTTCGCTCTTGTAGGAAACTAGCCTATGTTTATGTTTTTACGATGGTAGAAACTTGAATGACAGACGAGACGCTTTGTAATTATGCGTGTATCAGTAATTGAATACTTTGCAGAATTTGGTATTTGACACTTTTGACGAGTGATAATTACGTATTTCATCAGTTCTTCTAGCTATTCCTACCTCAAATCGCATTATGTGACAGGAATTTGTCCAATTCTTTTACCTGGGTGAATTGCCTATAGTACTGGTAGTCGAGCAGCACATCGTTAGTGGTAAGCCCTTGTAATACCAGGCACGGCCTATAAGGTTGATTTATTGCTCTATGGGTTTTCGCAGCCTGCAAGGTGGTTGTAAATATTTCATAGGTTTCGGCCACATTAGCGCTGATTATTGTATTTACAAAACCGCCCAGATATCCGGCGATCCGGCACGTCAGCAGATGCTCGTGTTGGGTTAAATGTTAATACCACAAATACAATTTGTTCTCCACAGTGTCATCGGTATCGACAGTTGAATCCGGCTTGAAGCGGGAAAACCCCATCAAGGCCAATACCGAGGTGATCCCCCTGCACAAGGAAGGCAATAAGTCATACTGTATTTCGCCGTCCAGGGCGTCATCCCTGAAGATTTGTCCTCTCTTTGTTCGTCGTTAATGCCTTCATCCGTCCCTTAGGAACGGAAGACGAGAGAATGGACTATAAGGAACTGCAACAAGCTGCGGATACGACCACCTTAAGAATCTCCAGGAGCGTGTTCATTCGTTGGAGATAAGCTAGACAGTGGCCTTTCAGAAGCGATGTGTTTGCAGATTAGATCTCTTGTATTATTGCTCGCTTGTGCCTTGTATTAGGACGAATGGTGTTTTCGGCAAGAAGCATGACTCGAATGGTAAGTAATCTTCAAAGTAATTCCTACTAATATCAGAATACATAATGTTACAATGGAACAAAGTTATTATTTTAATCATTAATCGATTGATCGTAATTAAAATATCGGCCTTCAAATCAAATAGGCGAAATAGGCATGTTATTCTTGGGCAGATCCCGCACTGAACTCAGTCATATGTATAAGGGGACATATGCAGTAAATTCTTTGGAAGCACTCTGACACACGTATATATATTACAATGGGATTTAATCAAACATATATCTGTCAACTGAAACATTATTTTATAAAAAAAATTGTTAGAGAATTAAGGTTATAAAGTCAGGCGTCTTCACTCTAACGTACTTGGTGATAAATTTCACACACTGATTGAAAAATATGGCAAGATGTCAGGTGTTATGTGTCTAGTTCCGCTTATGTCATGGCTTGGGACTGTAAGATCTCTACGTTTTATGATTTACATATGCAACGAACATTCACAGTCAAGGCATGTCTGCGATATATTTCGAATGTGAAAGTTTTGAAGTGAAAATCTGATTCACAACGTATCTGAGTGAATGAGTGTTGAACTATTTTTCTAACACTATGAAAACGGAAATTCCTCCATGGATAATCTCGAAGTATTATTCCAGCTGTTGTAAGACTAACGGAGAATCACGCCTTGATGTCATATAATTCCTCACACAGGTAAACCGCTGTACCAGGTCAATACTAATACCATGGTCATGCTTTTTGTTTGTTGCCAAGAACATATATCATCCTTCGTTACTTCGCATAACTGTAACTCCACGGCTGTAGGTGAATTAAGCTTTTTGAACTTAAAGATATACCTTGGAATATGTTATGGTCTTGCTCGACATTAGAGGAGCTTGGTTGTTAATTCACAAGTGGATATTGTGGCTATGTTCATACTGTTCATATTTTGTTCCTATATACAGTATCGATCAGAGCGCTAATGGTTTACAGACATGCAATACTATTTGACCTCTGATGTGACCTATAGGGGCCTACATAAGACGAAGCCTGATTAGAATTCCTTAACGAAATATGCAGACTGCTTCTGCATTGGAGATTTTAAATTGCCTTGTGGTTTACTCCATTTATATTGATAATGCATATCGTATATGGGTTTATAACATGTGGATAATTTGCCGCCATGTTCGAGCATGCTACTCAATGTATTGTAATGGCAAACTGACACACAGTTGTGAAAAATCGTATCCCCACCCATTATCGGGGAAACTATATGCGTATATTGTTTGGTTGATCAATCAGTAACTTGTATTGTGTTATTAAGGTGAACGAAATACAAATTTAGGGCGGTCCATTGTCGTTGAAATATTTAGATTTTCTCGGTATTTTTACATGCCTTTATAATTTTTCATAATATACACATTTTAAAGCCTAATTTCCAGTGATGGGAGAGTTATGTTTGTCTTTTTAACTTTGCGCTATATTTATAGTGTATCGCAATGAGCATCACTGTATTCAGAAACAATTATCTCTTATTTCACCAGAATATGATTTTCTCATCGTTTACTAATACCTTGAAATTCAATATATTGGTCATCCATTCTTCTCTCCAAAATAAATCTTAGTGAGGCCTGCATCCTTTTGTTCTTTCTTGTTAGTGGTAATTATTCTACTCCAATTACAAAATTCAGGAATACTCTTTGCTTTCATATTTTCTTTCCATTATTATCCTTCACTGGGCCATTCTAAAATTAACAAATTTGTGACAATGATGGCCCGAAATAGTCATTATTTTAGTTAAATAATCCGGTAAACACCACTGTTATATGTGTACAGCTAATATTGGTCAATTTTGAAACTATGCCGATTAACTTACCGACGTTAAACGTACGGAAATTGAGCAAATGAAGTTACAATTATGTGAATGTTTTGAAGGTTGCAGATTAACTCTATTTAACTTCACTCGTGTTTCACAGAGAAACTTTGTTTTACTCTGTGGGCCAAACAACGAAATGGAGCTCGGAACAGCTGAAGTCTTCTACTTCGCCACGCCTTCCTTCAGTGAGCTTCATTTTGGAACTGAATAACTCTCTTTGGCCACGGCTTTCACTGCAACATTCTCTCCCTCCGATACTGAAGAGTGATTCGATGGGGAATAATCGTTTTTCAATGATTACTTCCCTATATGTGGAATAATCGTATATCTGTCGTCTGCGAACAATTCGCATTTCCATTCCTTGACCAGCAACTAGTGCATTACTTCCTCTCATGTAAATGCTAGGGTTCTTTTTTTTTCAATGGGGTCATACGACAAATACAATCGCCGGGATTGCGGCCGATTGCTATTACCAAGATTATCTTGCGGTAATTAATTTCAGTGAGCCGGAGATTAATTCGTATGGGTTAAAATAACTCCAATCATTCTGGAAACCCTTATCCACCTGGTGATGGCCTTGGGAAAGGACGTGGGTGAACTTTTTGTCATTAGGATCGGCATGCAGGAACATATTACTATATTTAATACATGATCGGTTTCATTATGATCACTAAATACAGAAGGAATAAATGTTGCTAGGCAAATATTTGTCAAGACGGTTTAGTGGACCAATGATATCCAATATTGCGTAACCGTGATTATTTGTGAGCTGGAAATCATACTTGCAATACAATATAAAAGGGATTCTCGAAGAAGCTTGCGGCCGAATCGGTACTGCAATAGAATAATGCAAAATCGGTTCCAGTTTGCATGTACTAAGCAATCGTTCACACATCTTCACACATGTGACCGATAAAACTGGCGCCTCGTGATTGTCGAGTCGGAGTTATTTACCCTGACGGTTTAGTCAAGTTTATACAAATGCTCAATCCATTGGCAATAAGGGGAATTATTTCACAAATCTTTCACGATATTTCATTTCACAAATCTTCCACGATATTCATAATCTCTCCAACCCCATACACACATACCACACTTAAGGTAATTCAGTCTCCATGAATTATTTGTGGTATAATAGCTCTGTAAAACACAGAAGATCCGATCAATCATACGCTAGATATACTGTCCAGGCTCAATTTCCACAAAATAGGCGAACGTTAATCTCCATTTAGGAGGTAGGTGCTAATAACCATTCAACATGATGCACAGGCTATAATAATTTTAAAGCGTCGTAGCCGCTTAACAAAACAACGACCCTCCAAAACCAGCTGACCATTGCACGGCGCGATTTGGGTATCACTTCGACCACAATTACCACTGCCACAAGAGGACGGCATTTGTTCACTAATGAAGCAATTAATGCACTCAGGCGCTTTTGAGCATATGGTCTCAGGAAAAGGATATTCGAGTTTGAAGGCACGAATATATTAACTCCCTTCAGACCTCATCACGCGAGATTCGCATTTAAAACTCAGTATTAATACTGGGCCTTTTGACTCGCCCTTTGATTCCCTCGGTGCCTATTTTACCACAGTATGGTCGAGACCCGACCATAAACCGCCACTTGAGCTCCGTTAAAGCCCAACTAAGCTCCGCCACTCTCATTTAAGGATGTATCCAGCTTCCTATTCCAGCGAGCGTTGAAACGAAACAGGTAATTAACCGAGCGAGAACAAGTCTGGATATAATCCACAGTGGACAGCTCATTGTCTTAATAATGGCGCTGCCCACTGAATTAACTGTCTGGACAGCGAGTGGTCTATATACCACTGACTTAATCAAGCGGAACAAATTCAATTGGAAAGTCTTTAAGTAACCCGATAAACATCATCAAAGAAAACAACCAATGGTGCGCATTTTCTCCTCCGTTGTTCTTCAAATGTATATTTGCAATTAATACAAAATTCTTTTATGGATGACCGCTGAATATTGAAAGTCGGACCTCATGCTCAGAATTCACCATATACAATCCCTAGGATGCATGCTCTTCATTTTTTTTTATGTATTATTGTAATTATTCTTCAATTTGCTCAAAAACGATTGCAACTTGTCGATTGAACTATATTGAGGGATTGTACTGTATGGAAGACCTCGAGCGAGAATCGAACCGGTGTGGAGGCTAAGAATGTCCGATGGCTTAGAGTGTCCGGCCCCTATCTTCTAACCCAGCTAGGACACTTTACTCCACATTGGGGATAAGTGTTCGTCCTGGGGTGCAATATAGAAAAGGATATGAAAAGGGGCACTAATCTCCAGGACATTCTTTTCCATCACACCGGCACCAACAGAGCCCAACATTCTTCAGACAACTAAACCGTGTCCCGTAATCTATGTCATAATGAGATCTTTCCCCATCTTTCCGGGCGAAAATAAGAAAAGAATGTCCGGTTCCTACCTTTTAACCCAGCTATTAGACATTCCTGATTATGTTCTTTTTTTTCCGCACTGGCAATCATGCGCGCGAGATCTCGATTATTCAGCCCAAGTTATTGATGGCGGGCGAGTTATGGTCTTGGTCGCAAGGAAGAACGCCATGAATAATAAACCTATTTAATATTCATTTGAATATTTGGTCTTCATGCTCCCTACTTTCGTTGTGTACCATACCCTGCTGCCAAGGGATACAAGAGCGGTACTTGATAGCAAAGTATCGGTATATTCAACTTCTTCATCGAACATCATTCCATCCACAGTAAACGTTTGTGTGGAATGAGGCTATTCAGCCAGAAAGCAGAGAACGACTGAAATGCGAACAAGAACCCGTTCCAGAACTTGCACTTACACTCAGATATTCTTCAAAAGCTCGTCAAATCCTGCTTTGACTGTCAGTTCTAACTTCTCAATTATAAAGCGGGGGGAGTGTTTCTGTCCATCCGAGCATTGTTACTGCTCAAAACTTAGAAATAGACTTGTACAGGATAAACCCGTATTAGGAATACTCACGAATAATTATATATTCAATATCTTAAAAAAGTAGAAGATCACAATTACCCCAACTCAGCTCCGGCTGTTATATTATCAGATAATATTTAACGAAACTGCAATTTTAAAGAAACCGCAAATTGTACTAATTTCATGCTTTATGACTGAATCCATTTGAACGGAATAATTATGGAGGTAGTACCTTCTACTCGCTGCACGAAAGTAGATATACCTCATCATATCGACCAAAAGGCATTTCCATCGTTTTCCCATGCGCGGCGAACAGGTGCAATTTGCCGAAGGAACTGCACTCAGGGGAGCAGCATCGCGCTCAATTTACAGCCATGTAAAGCTGTCATCTTTCCGGATAATGGCCCCGTCTGCAGCAAGAGGCGGAAATTTTTGCGAAAAGCCCAACTCCATTCTTCCTTTTTAAAAGGATAATTCAAAACGTAATGCACTTGGGACGTATTAGAAAAACGTAAGCTGTAATTTAACACGAAATAGTGATATTTCATCCTATGATTTTCAAAGCTATCTGAATAAATAATGTTCACCAAACTGACTACAAGGAGGAATAGGTTCCCTCACAGACGATGTCATTCATGAAATATTTAATGGAGTTCCCCTTTTTGTAAATTTTTAATAGAGTGGTTGTCATACATATTTGACAAAGTACCGCCAGTAATAAATATTTAGTATAACTTCGTAAATTACTTCCATCACCAACCAAGCTATTTATACTGGAGCATTTCACACCAGTTTCAACTTGCTTGTCATCAAGAATACTTGATATAGATTTTAGAATTCGGGCAACTTAGTCCAGGAAGAGTTAATTTCTTCCACCGGTTTCGTTTGGTGCTATCATTACAAAGGCGGTACCAGGAACGCAAAGGGGTGACCATTTTTTTTCAGAAAATCCCGTATCCCGTGTTCAAACGCAAGGAAATGCAAGGAAGCGAGGCGAAAATGCAAGATCGCGAGGCGAGAGAAAACACGAGTATTTTTCACATTGTGTTCCGCAATGCACTGTCGAGCCCCAACCAAACCGACCATCTGAAAGCTCTTATTATGACACGCCCATAGTTTGCGATGGAATCCCGACTCCGTAAGTGACAAATATGAGGCTGATTTTCCTGGTGCTTGTTGGAAGAATGGCATTTAAAACTCTGTGAATAAATCCAGAACCCCAAGGTGGTTGACAATGAAATAAAAACATCTCCATAAGTCGTGAGTGTGAAGATTCCACGCATACCAAGATTAACTGTTCCAGAGCATTCTTCTCAATAGTTGCGTTTGGTACTAGCATTACAAGTGCAACGCTAGAAACGCAAAGCCTGCATTCTACAAATGCTCAAGCACGACAAAATACTAGGTCGCGAGGCGATAACTGAAGATTGCGAGGCGAGAACTGGTGATTGCGAGGCGAGAAGTCGAGATTGCTAGGCCAGAAGGTTACAAACCACTAAAAACAGCCGTATTTACTATGTAGTAAATCGGCTCACTTCTTGACAAAACCATATTCCTGAATATTCGCTGCCACATCTGATCCACCACGCTAGGTAGCCTGGCATATCCCTTCAAAATCAGCATACATTCTCCAAGAGCGTTTCGAGATACGGCTGCCAGAAATTAAGTCATTCCATCCGACACAAACACGGCGAAAATGGAAGGTTGGCAATCAGACTGGTCCCGTGTTTCTCCTTATTGAAATGTTAAAAGGTTGTTTGGATATTTTTCAGTGTTGAATATTATTTAAAAAAAACGTTTTAAAATATATCAAAACCCATTTCTCTCCCAGTCATGTATTTTGACAATCAAATTTAACCGGAGGTCAATTCCTGATTATAATCTTAGACCTAAAAATATCAATGGTGCTTTGTGACCTACAAATAGTCAGATTCCGATAGTATTGTAGCTGCCAAACCAATAAGAAATGAGCCTATAGAGGTGCAAATATAAAGGTCATACTTCAAAAAGTTGTAAAGTTACGGTCATTCGGATTAGGGAGCGATTCTCTCTAATATTTAGACACTTTGGTAATAAGTAACTTATAATATGTAAAAAAAAAAATATTTAATTCAGTTCAGGCTTTTTTATCTCTATACCTACTGTCGTTTGCTGTGATGCAAAAAAGTATGCCCGCGGACATACGAGATGACTGTTATCAAGAAAAAACCCACCCTACCCATCATTGTCGAGAGAAAGGAGAATCCTGGGTGTAGCACGAAGGGGGGGTGGGGGGGGCGATCAAACGGTGTACCCGTCGAACAACTGTTTCCAAATCACGGAGACTATTGACAAACGGTTTGACAATAACTGTACTGGCTCACTAGTTCAAGTTACTGATAATAGTAAGGCAATATCCAATTTCGACCGTAAAATAAGAAATAACACTGTCAGAAGATTGGGTATTGCCGTGACGTACCCGAATTCTTTGAGTCAAAATGTCTGGGTCAAAATGGAATTTGACCTGAACATTTTGGGTCTGTCTCGTCTATACCCCAAAATATCTAGTTAACTTGACACAATCCTTCTGAAAGTAAAGAGCCAGAGCGCCTTGGGTCAATCCAAATTTGTGACTTCAGGCTTGAAAACATTCTAATCGGCCTGGACACGTGCATATTTGTCTGGTAATAGACGGTTGGCTATAATTCCGTCTCCCCCCAAAGGATAGAAGTATTTACATATGTGGAAATAAAGGAAGTCCAATTCTCGGATTTTTCCTTCAGGTTACAATTAGCCTTGATATGTAGTAAATCGACTGAGCATATCTTGACAAAACTATATTCCGTAATATTCCCCTCCACAAAATGATTCACCACGACAGGTAGCCTGGCATTACCGTTCAAACATCTAAAAAGAAATCAGCAAACATTGGCCACTATTTATTTCTATATACGGCTGCCAGAAATTAGGTCATTCCACTCGACACAACCACAGCGAAAATGGGAGGTGGGCAATCAGACTGTATAATGATCAATCAAGATTCACCGCAAATCAAATCCTGGTTATAATCTTAGATCCAAAATATCAATGGTGGTTTGTGACCAGAAGTAGACATCGTGTGATCAGAACTAGATAAAATAGGGGTACCATTGATTCTTTTCCTCATTGCACTCGCGGCCTTGAACCCCACCTCATAAAACACATATTATAGCTGGAACATTGCGCCCGATTGAACCCTGAAACACGAACACATCTACGCTGATGGCTCCCGACTCTCCGTTGATTAGTGTGAGTTTAAGAAGTACTCTGATCACTACGGTATTCTTCGTAAATAGTTGTATACCAATAGCGAACAGGAGAAACCATATACATAACACCTTAACGTTTCACGGACATCATTTGCTTTCACATCGTTTTCTTTAGACAATTTGTGTCTGGCGAAAATTTTTAGCAATTCCCGTTTAAATGTATATGTATCTATATATGAAATGGGGGAAAAAACACAAGATGGTTTCTTACAAGAGAGAAGCGATCACTAGTTTCAAGGAGGTCAACAAGACGGGATGATCTTCTAAAAAGAAATACAAGCGTCCAGTCCGTCAATCAATATTCAGCCGCCGTCCAATAAAGAATTGCGCCCGTCAATAATTCGTAGACCTAATTCATATTATAGTAGTAGCACCACATTAAGTGAATAAATTACAATACACATAAAACTAGTGTAATTTCCTGTAAAAGAAAAGCATTCAACAGTTTTCAATGATGCCAGCAACACATCATGATGTTCCAAATATATCAAATCCGTATCGCTGATCAGTATACTTAATCCATATGATCTTATTTGTAAATTCATAGAGTATGATGTATCTCAGTCATGCTTTGATTGTGACTGTTCATATGAACACTATGCGAATCTTGAAATATATAGGTTCATACGGCCCCTAGCCCCGGGTTAAGCGAAATTAGACACAAGTTATGAAACGTACCGGCATAGATATTGCATGCTACGCTCGCATTTTGCTATCAGTATGCGATATGTATCGCCAAATTTTGGAAACTACGAGTGGAGGCGTTTGATAATATAGCCCTGCTTTATAAGTTTCTGCAATGATCTTTTGTGACGTTGATTAAAATCGTCGAATTAAAAACAGAATATAGCAAATGCTAAAAGACGAGATATGTATAAGCCATATGCAGGTCCCTCTGGTATATTACTGTCCAGATAGGGATAGTTTACGATGTCGAAATTGTAATCATCTCTTTTGTCGTAAAGTCGACGAGAAAGAAGGCCCGGTTCAGTTTTTATAGAGATATAGGTCGAAATAAGATGTGCCGTTAGCGCCATCTGTTGTTTCCTTCAAATCCAGTGAAGGTGGATATATATCCTTCACTGTGTCATTTACATAGCGATTATCCACACCAAGAAGATAGTCTATATAGCGTTTGCTGAATGAGAAGGAACGGACTTTGAAATAATCTGTTTTTGAAAGCGTTTACATTTAGTCGTATTCATAAGAGAACAGATATAGGTCAGCCAAAAGGGGTGCACAATTAGTACCCATTGGAATACCTATACGCTGTTGTTATATTGTTTTTGCCAAATTTCACATAGATATTATTAATGAACGTGCATTAGGGGACTGTTACCAGCTTTTGATGAAAATTTGACCTACTAAGGTGGAAAATGTCACTGGTGATTCTGACTTGGGCTCTACCCGTCTCAATATAGGTAGGTTTCAACTTGGGGGGAGGGAGGGGGGGATTTCCCAGAGTTCAGTGCGGAGTCCTAATGTCTACCCCACTTCGTAGGTCCCGTGACGTTAGTCACACTGCCATGTCTTGAACACCGATACGATTAATGAACTGGTACGTTCAATAAGGTCTTGATGAGGGATTGAAGCACAGAGAGTCGAGCAATCCCATGTTGATCCATGTCTGTACGGTATGTGACCTTTAGCATCAAGTGTTTCCGTAAGACATTTTGAGTTTTTCAATATCCACATGCATCCAATGCCAGAGTTCTTAAAAATTGTGGCATAATACCTTTCCCAAACTCCAAGCTCCTAATCAATGACCATTATTCTTTATTCAAATGAATTCCAAGCCGTTCCCAGAGTATGTATCCCAGTCACGCTTTGATTGTGCCTGTTCATTTGAACATCATGGAGATATAAAACTCATTATACTCAAGTGGACCCTAGTCCCTCTAGTTCTCTTTGAAGAAATTTGGAACCCGAAACATGGGACCAATTAAACATTCAATTCGGATTAGAAATAGTTTCATTGGTCTTGGGATTGTAGCTTCCAGATATTCGAAATGGATTATTTCTGTGATAACATTTCCGGCCAGTGCGTAATAAATGACATGGTGTAAAAAAAAACTAAAGATACCTATTTGAAGAAGCGTCTGTCGAAAGTTATACTAATAAACGGTACAGGATGCCCCATTATATAGAATGGTACCAATTTCCTTGGCAAGTAATTTCGATCATATTATGTCCTCCCTTATGTTTTCCGTGGGCAATCACGGTAATATATGGTAATACCAATGAAACACGCACTCATAATATATATGCAACTACCAATTGCATTGTCATTTAATGTTCTTTCAAATATTCATTTCGTATACTGTCGTACGAAAAAGTGTCTTTTATACGAGTGGTCAGAGCTTTTCCATCATAGCTCCTTAGATTTGTATCTAATACAACTTATGCCGGTGCTAGGGGCCGTGTGGTCATCCAAGTTGCCACATGAACAGATACAATAAAAGCGTACCTGAGATACAGCACATATCACTAATCGTTAGATTCTTGGTATGTGCTTTAGAATAGGTTAACCGGAAGACTATACTGTGAAGTCATGTGGCTCTGTCAGTATGTCGGCACCTCTTCCCACTCCCCTTATATGTGTTGTAATTTCGAATATTGACGCGAAAATTTATTTATGGACGACGGCTGCACATTAAATGTCACAAAAGACGCCTGTAGTTCGACAATCAGCAGGGCCTAGTTGAAATGTTGTATAAAACGTCAACTTATCTTTACGATTCAAGACGAGATTAATATATATATATAGTGAGAGATATAGTGTTTTATGTTCGCCGGTCTATATCGTAAATAAGACATGTCAGTGTTATTTTTGATGTAGTCTGGGATGTTTCCGTTCTGTTACTAATCCAGTCAGTAATGAACCGTATATAGACAGATGACATTTCGCTTATAATTTTTTTTTCTGGCCTTTTGAACGGGGAGCATGCTTGTCACGTGTCCCGATGAGAATCAATGTCGACCTACATATAGATGTACTGTAAGACAAGGAAGACTGATCCAATGCGAATCGAAGCTCAGGACTGGGAACAGCAAAAACAAACCAGATAAGCTACTTCTTCATAGAGGATCCTCAAATTAGCCTCCGACATATAATACAGGAAGACAACCACGGTTCATCAAATCACTGTAAAATACATGGATTAGTTGCATTTGGTGGGCAAATTCACAATGGCTTGGTTAGCAGTGGGTGGCATCGTCGATGTTGTTGTTTTTTAAAATATTTTTTCATCAAAAATATAATTATTTCACAGCTTCTCATATACCACAATGCCACTGGATATCGTAAAAATGCTTTCTATACGACCTACACCGATCTACATATACCCTCCTCTACTATATCTTTATCTATAAAGGCAAGTGATGAAACTGCCATGTTAAAGAATTCGCCGAAAATCCCGCTACGCGGTCCGAGGTAATACATTCTCCACTATCTGGCTGGTTTCCAGCAACTGATAAGGCATCGACCGGGCGTGGAGAGTTCAAGTACGGTATAATGCGCCATTGGTTGTTGACAATAGTCCCAAAATAGGAACCACGTGTTTGTCATGAAGTAAACGAAGAAATCTGTAGTCGGAAACATCGACGGATCAAATCAACTGACTCCGATATATTAAACCAGAAGAGCTTGAAGTTTTCCAGATATTGAACGCTGGGCACCATATACATGTAGTTATTTTGGGTCGAACGGGTTCAGGACAACCAACCTGCCTATGGACCGTCCACGGTGTGTTCGTTCTGTTTGGCTGACGATACACTGCTTTAGGCCGTTTGTCGGAGGCTTTGGACGAAATGTCCACGCTGTCTCAGGCTGTGCTTCAGCAAGTGAGTTCTAAAGTTACACCGGGTATCAAGCATTGACGCGGATTGGTTCTGCCCACCTAATCCCCTTTCATGTAGGGGAAACAATCATTTGTATTGAACCTGAAGTGAGCATAGAAAATAATTTAAGAAATCCTGGCGATGTCAGTCTAGCATTATGGTTTTATGTTCACAAATTTCATTCATCTGGGGGAAGGACAAGCCCTATTAATAATAATATTCTTCAGTATAACCATAATCTTTACTTAATTAATAACCATTACTTAATCTTTTAACTGTTCAGTCTGTAAATTTATGAACTATAAAAACATGGCAATTAATATATTTTCTGAATTATCTCAAATCTAAAATTTGTATCTAAAATTGCAGAATCAGCCGCTCTCAGCATATCAGTAATTTGTTGATCATACCTAGCCTTTCCTTAAATATATATATATCCGATCATATCGTAATAAATCCTCTCATATTGTTTTTTTTCTGTTTTGTTTTTTTCGTTTTTGTCATTTTCAAATTATCAACTTTTACCACTAGATTTAGTCGTGTTCGATCGCTGTAGTATTCTCTCGACATGTCACGATTCGGCTAATTCTTACAAAGACTTGCAAACACCAAGCAGGATTAATCTCCCCATCTGTTTTGTCTAGTACTGCCGTAGCTTTGTATTGAAATTGCTGCCGACCGACTCCGAATGCAGGAGAGCTTACCTCATGGCATTCTCCGCGTCCATGAAGTTTTCACCATTCTCCACGCTCGCTCATCTATTTAGAATTGTTTGTCCGCAGACACCCAAATTCCCCCCTGTACCAGGAATCTTAACGAAAATTGGTATACGGCTCTAACATTGTAGTTTCATCACTTGATAATATAGATAAAGATATAGTAGAGGAGGAGTATCTAGATCGGTGTAGGTCGTATAGAAAGCACTGTTATGGTATCCACTGTCATTGTGGTATAGGAAAAGGTAAGAAATAATTATATTCTTGATAAAAAAATATATTAACAACAACAACATCGACGAAGATACCCACTGCTAATCAAGCCACTGTGGGCAAGTTATACGAGTGGGGTGGTGGGTTTTGTGGTGAGAAGCATAGTCAGGTCAAAGGGATACATGTATATGATATTACCAAATGAGCTACTTACCGCCGTATGTAGTGTCGCTTAACCCTACCTGACCGGGACGGGGGGGGGGGAGCGAAATGGCCCCCCTACCAAACTTTCTGCGCTATCACCGGAACGACAAAAAATAGAGAGCTGAAACTCCGCGAATTTATAGTTTATCATATTGGGGTCACTTTGAGCCTATTTAAATAACCCCTCGAGATTACGATCATGGGTAAATTCAAGACGTATTTCTTCCAAATTTTTGCTTTTCGCTGACGAAAAGTGGGCAAAAACTATTTTATTTTACATCACATCAAAATTTAGTTATTTATCATGCAGTTTTCCCGAAGAAATTGCATAAATAAAAAATTCGGAACATCCGACCGAAAAATCGACCAAAAAATGCGGTTTTTGAAAATGACGTCACTGTGACGTCATCAAAGCGACCATGTTGGATTTTGTTACATTTTCTGGTAGATCTTGACCCAAGGGTATAGTGTGGTAAGTTTCAGCCCCCTACCGCAGGGGGTAAGAAAAATAATTAGTGGGGGTGAGGGATTTCGCCCCCCCCCACCCCCAGGCCAGGATACGTCCCAAAAAGCCCAGGCCAGATAGGGTGAACACATTAGCGGAATTTGAAAACAAATCTCAGTTTGAGTTTTTGAATATTACAAAACTCATCTGAATATCAAACAACATGTTTTGGAATAAGAAGTGTTTGGATGCTGATGGGATCTCAGAAGCAACTGAAGTAATGCGATTTTTTCTCGTTCTTTGAACAACTTGAGCTAATCCACTAATAAAAGCTGGAATTAAATTAATATTGTATCATAATCATCCGGTTGTCTGTCCCCATAGATCGCAGGTATAAAAACATCGACTGTTGCCTAAAATACTGTCCGGATGGTATAGTAAAAAGCAACTTAATTGGGCAACAAAGGTAATTCTTAGTATCCTGACATATCGATAATTGATACCATCTCTTCTTAGTCGAGTCGCAATAAATCACGCCAGCCGTCAGTTGTAATGACAGCCTACGAGAAAACATGAAACCTCGTGATCGACTCGTAACGTGGAAACAGATAAACAACTCAAGGTAATTATAAACGATCAGTGACAAGCACAGAAATTACACAGCTCGTCTTTTGGTTATAAAAAGAAAACCGATACTATATTTTACGGAAATTTTAATGTATGTTTGACAAGAATACGACATGACCAAAGTTATGCCGGTCGTGGTATTTCATGCAGAGTTTGTAATTTGCACTGAACCGCCTTCTGGATAAATGTATAATAACTCGGCACTTTTTTCACGTTTTTCAACCTCAAATTTCGAATTACTGACTTGAAATGTTGATATGCATGTACTCACTTGAATTATTATTTTACATTTCAACTTGCATGTGCGAATTCGAAATTTCGAAATGGGAGCCCGATATTTCGACTTTCATGTTACTCTGAATATGTTACTATTACTCGGTAGTTCGACTCTCTAAACTCAGAACACTGACATGGGTGTACTAAGTGAATATGGTGAATACGAAATCCCGATTAAACTCGAATTTTCTACATTAAGTCGAGATCTCTACTCTCAAATTCGAATTTCTCCCAAATTCTCACTCGTTTGAGATTTCTGCTTTCTAAACTCGAAACACTAAATTACTTCTACTAGTTGAATAATATTGACACGATATTTCCACTTACTTGCGGATTCGAAATTTACTTTGAGAATCTCACAATTTGGACGTATCTCCACTTTGCAACGGAACTACATGTATAGTACCCACCATTCTCAGATACACTTCGGTTGTGGAGAGGGAGGGATTTGGCTTAATATCTCACTCAAGGTTGTTCACTCATATGGTGACAGTCAGTTTGGTTGGTGGAGGAAGCCGGAGTACCCGGAGAGAACAACCGCCCGTCGGCAAGTAACTGACAAACTTTCACACATGGACCAGTTATGGAGCGGCACATGTACATTATACTCATAAAAAAAACTCGACGATGAGAGTACTAAATAATGAAGCCTTGAAATATTGAAAACATGCGATGAAACACGACAGAGCAACACCATCAAAACGCCGTGAAATAATGCAATAATATCAGTAATGTTATGTTGTGTATCCAATATCACGACGAATGTAATTTATGGAACGTTAGAATTACCCTTATGCCCATAACAGTTCTGTTAATCGCAAACTAACAAGAATTGCGCTCCCGTTGAATTGGATCATAAATCTCTTTTTATACATTGTGACTAATGTCAACTCAAATTTTTTATGTTGGTTTACTGAGACTTTGCACAATTATAAGGCAGCCTGAATAAATCAGTTGTAATACAAAATACAATTAGAAACGGTCTAACACATCCTTCGCAAGTACAGTTTAAGCCTGCTCTGTCTTAAAGACAGTCATGTTCAATAGATGGTTCACTCTTTGTAGACGATTTCAACATTTCGTGCAGTGGAAAAAGTATACACAATAATGAGTGAATAGAATTCAGAAATGGTGTCTAGAAAATGGCTTCAAATTCTCCAGAGTTAAAACAAATTGTATACACTTTTGCAGAAAATATTTCCAGCGCAAAAATCCAGTACTAACATTAGATGGAACTGAGATCAAAGTGGTAAAAGAGGTCAAATTCTTAGGAATGTTGTTTGACCACCGACTAACATTCAAATCGCATATAAATTGCCTGAAAGCTAAGTGCACGAAAGCTCTTGATTTGTTGAAGGTAGTTCAGTTCGATAAGATCGTAACCCAACTCTTTCACGTAATCCCCGTTTTCCACCACTTCCGCCCACAGTTCTTCTGCCGATTTCCCACGTCGTTCGTTGAAACGTCCAGCGCTGAAGTTACATTGGTGACCGTGCCAGTAACACCCGTAAAATTGAAATACGGTCGGTGTTTCATGTACAAGGGCAAACCCATCGACGGGGAGTCGGCGATCTCCTATCCGCTTCTCTGTGGCGTTGGTTTGATGTCGTATAGAAATACCCCGTCGATGGGCTTCCCAGTCCAACCACTGGTCAGCAAGATGTTTGTACGGCGTACGTTGAGGTGTGAAATGTTGGGTTTCCGTCAACCAGCGCGTATAAGGACCACTTGACATGGGTTGGGCGAGGGACCACAGATAGAGAGCATTGGCATCGAATCCAATGATTTTGTCACAGGGTTTCCCACCTGGAAGGGTTGTGACGTCCTTATCGTGGTAGCGATGAAAAATAAGACTCGGCCCACCGACGATGTTCTGTTTTAAACAGTCATACATGTCCTCGTCTTTTTGTTGAATGAGCGAAAAGTATGTAGGACAATCTCGAAAGAGATGGCGAAGCGCAAGACCCGGTAAACTCAAACACTCCTTGAATATGTCGACGTGCATCTCACGACGAAAGAGTTGGACCATTTTCTCGGCCGCTTCGAGGAATGGAACCACAACTAAGTTGTTATAATACACCAGGAAATCTCGCAAGGCATGCATGTGTAGTTCACGGTACGTTTCTTCAGACATATACGTGCATGGGAACTTTTGTTTGGTTTGTGCACAGTCATAGGCCTTCACCCACTGATCATAGCTATAATTGGGAGCTAAGTAGTTACGTACATCCAGAAAATGGAGTGATGTGGTGGTGAGGGCCATGTGATTATTGATGACGGACTTGATGGTATTGGACTGGGCCAAGTAAGGGTAGAGAAATTCCTTCACCATGTTGAGATCGTATCGACCCGAATTGAAGCCGAGCACAGGTAACTGGCCTAGGTATTTGAGGAAGAGGGCTTTCAATTTCTCCGCGTACGGCTTGGGTTTTTTGACTACCTTCTTCTCCTCGGTCTCCATTTCCGTCTCCTCGGTCTGAGTCTTCATGTCCGAAGATTCAAACTCAGTGTCCATGTCCGTCTCCTCAAACTCAATCTCCATGTCCGACTCTCCCTCGTCGCTTAAGGACACACAGGGTGTAGGAATACGATCATGGACTTGGTCCAGTACATCCTGGAACTTGGACACCAATAATTCTGTACTGGCCGCACTGACTTCCTCTAAATACACTATCATGCGGGTAATCAAGTCATGGGGGTCCCCCGACCACACGAAACAGATGGGTGCAGTGTCATAGCCCGGAACGTTGGTGGAAATGCTGACACTCAGAGGAATATGGCGCTGTGTCTACTGCGTTTTCGCCGAGGTCGCTTCCATAGGCTCCAAAATCGCCTCGAAATCGTAACATGCCCGATATGGAAAATAACGGTCCTCTAGTGGTATGACAATTCCTTCATCAGCCAGCTCTTCGAAAATAGTAGGCGTGTTATGGTACACACCACCAGAAAATTTCCGTTTCACAGTGTTGTCACAAATCTTCTCGTGCTTATGTAGGTGCCCAGAGTGGTCAAACACCCGATGGCATTGAGAACAACTGTAGGATTGCGCGTACAGGCTCATATCGTGGATCAGGGAAAAATGATTCACCCCGCCGTCGTCGAAGATATTGACTTTCATCGTAGAGGCATACCGTTCTGTTGAGCGATGAGCCAATTCAGGGATTCGGGATTACACTCGTTGAAATGAGCGGCTAAACACCGAAACATACATTTCTGGTCTTTGTAGGGGCCATGTGCGCCTGTCGTTAACGTATACACACCATTTCGATGAAGCAGCCAAGGTGGTAGAATGACGAGCACCGATGGGATGATCTCTCAATTTGGTCACGAAAAATGTGACGTTGGCCACCATTTCCACAATCCATTGGGTGTTGGGACGTTGCAACCGGGTCCATTCCAAAGGATACAACGTAGTGAGTTGCTCGATGAGTGGCTCCAGTGGCTCACGATTGGTGATGGTGAACGGCTGGTCAAACACATAGGTATTATTGCTGGGATAAAAATACCACAGTTGATCCGTCTGTTTGTGCCGTAAGATGTAGCCCAATGTCATATTCAACTTGAAAGCTGTAACTTGGTCTGTAAAAATGTTCTCGGCATAGGTAGGAAGATACGTGAGTCCAGTATGGGCCGATTGCGGTGAAAACAACGGCGTATCGTATTCCAATGGCGCGGATAAATCTCAATCACATTGTGGTCTTCGGGCAAGGCGTCAGTCGGAGGCACAGCTGGATCCCCTGGGAAGTCTTGTTCTCCCCTCATACTGTCACGACCCAGGGGAGATCTTGAGCGATCACGTCGTCTCATGCTGGTCAGGTAGCTTCTCGTCAGGTACACAGGTAGATCTGGTAGAATTCAGGCAGGCTGGCAGGTCAGCTAGGCTCAAATATGCAGAAAATCCCGGTATCGAATGAAGCAATGCCGTACTGCTGACTTTTTATAACCCAACATAGAAGTACCCGGATGTACAAGAACCCGTATGTACCCGGATGTAAAAGGCCCCGGATGTGCCCGGATGAATGGACGGAGTACATGCATTCAATGCCTGTAACACATGCGCACGAAGGACCAGGATGGACTAGTACCCGGCTGTAACAACCCACTGGGAAACCCGGATGTAAAAGTCTTCGGATGTAAAGTGCCCGGATGAATGGACTGGATACAAGTCGGTACATGCATTCAATCATACGATACCAGACCAAGTACCCGGATATAGGTCAGCCAACGTACCCGGATGGACAAGTCCCCGAATATAGGTCACAAGGACCCGGATGTAAAACAAGTATGTACATGCATTTTTTCCACCGAAGGACCCGGATGTAAAGGATCCGGATGAATGGAAAAACCCCAGTACATACCTATCATACGTTCAAAAGACCCGGATGTAAAACAGGTCAGTACATGCATTTCTAACTCGGATGTAAACTACCGAAAACTAGGTCAACCAGTCCTACCCAGGTCACGCCCGATTCACGCCTACCGGAAGTGACGTCATACATGACGTCACACTTGCGCAGAACATACCTGCTCAGCCCAGAACAAGTCAGTACATGCATTCCTTGATCACGTGATCGCCACGTGACCTTGAACTGGTGGCGCCTCCTGTCGGAAGTAGGTCAATGTGCTAGCTTCCGTCTTTTCTATACTACTGCCGTAGCTTTGTATGGAAATTGCTGCCGAATGACTCCGCATGCAGAAGAACTTACATCATGGCATTCTCCGCGTCCATGAAGTTTTCATCATTCTCCACGCTCGCTCGTCTATTTAGAATTGTTTGTCTGTAGACACCCGAATTCCCCCCTGTACCAGGATTCTTGACGAAAATCGGTATACGGCTCTAACATTGTAGTTTCATCACTTGATATTATAGATAAAGATATAGTAGAGGATCGGTGTAGGTCGTATAGAAAGCATTGTTATGGTATCCACTGTCATTGTGGTATAGGAAAAGGTAAGAAATAATTATATTCTTGATAAAAAAAAATATATTAACAACAACAACATCGACGAAGACACTCACTGCTAATCAAGCCACTGTGAGCAAATTATACGAGTGTGTGGTGGTGGGTTTTGTGGTGAGAATCATAGTCAGATCAAAGGGATACATGTATATGATATTACCAAATGAGCTACTTATCGACCTATGTAGTGTCGCTTAACACATTAGCGGAATTTGAAAAAAAATCTGAGTTTGAGTTTTTCAATATTACAATTACAACGCATATAAGGGAAGTGGGAAGAGGTGCCGACATACTGACAGAGCCACATGACTTCACAGTATAGTCTTCTGGTTAACCTATTCTAAAGCACATACCATAAATCTAACGATTCGTGATATGTGTTGTATCTCAGGTACGCTTTTATTGTACCTGTTCATGTGGCAGCTTAGATGACATGACCACACGGCCCCTAGCATACAAACATAGAGAGCTATGATGGAAATGCTCTGACAACTCGTATATTGGTAATTGGTAAGCTGTGGCGCTGTGACAACTCGTACACTGCGGATCGGTGAGCTGTATCGTCGTCAGATGAAAATGACGGCATTTAACATAAAACACTAGTCTGAAGGCCCGGTCTTCTAAATCTTCTGAAAACTCTTCTGAATATCAAACAACATGTTTTGGAATAAGAAGTAATGTGAAATATGGAAAAAAATGTGAGACCATTTGTGAATAATCAAGAACGTGTTTGTGAATAACCATGTCAAGACAAGTTCTTTCAAGGAAGAGTATGCATGCGAATAGATTCCTATTGTTTGGATGTTGATGAGATCTCAGAAGCAACTGAAGTAATGCTATTTTTTGTCGTTCTTTGAACAACTCGAGCTAATCCACTAATAAATGCTGGAATTAAATTAATATTGTATCATAATCATCCGGTTGTCTGTCCCCATAGATCGCAGGTATAAAAACATCGACTGTTGCCTAAAATACTGTCCAGATGGTATAGTAAAAAGCAACTTTATTGGGCAACAAAGAAAATTTCCAGTATCCTGACATATCGATAATTGATACCATCTCTTCTCAGCCAGTTGTCAGTTGTAATGACAGCCTACGAGAAAACATGAAACCTCGTGATCGACTCGTAACGTGGAAACAGATAAACAACTCAAGGTAATTACAAACGATCAGTGACAAGCACAGAAATTACACCGCTCGTCTTTTGGTTAGAAAAAGAAAACCGATGCTATATTTTAAGGAAATTTTAATTTATGTTTGACAAGAATACGACATGACCAAAGTTATGGAGGTCGTGGTATTTCATGCAGAGTTTGTAATTTGCTCTGAACCGCCTTCTGGATAAATGTACAATAACTCGGCACTTATACCTTTTTCAACCTCAAATGTCGAATTACCGACTTGAAATGTTGATATGCATGTACTCACTTGAATTATTATTTTACAATTCAACTTGCATGTGCGAATTCGAAATTTCGAAATGGGAGCCCGATATTTCGACTTTCATGTTACTCTGAATCTGTTACTATAACTCGCTAGTGCCCCTCCTAGTGAACTTTTCTCTGCTGCTCCGAAACGACAAAACCGAGGAGGCTGAAATTTGGTGACTTTTAAGCTTATCTTATTGGGGTTATTTTGAGCCTAATTTCATATACCGCCGGGCAGAGGATCATGGATAAATTCAAAATGGCGGCCATGTGGTATGCGCTAAAGTCGTGTTTTTCAATCTTTTCGTTCCATTTCTTCACATTTTCCTTGCCTAAACGGCCTTCAAAGTATTTTATTTATGGAAAACTAATTATTCTATATTTTATTTTATTTTTTTCGAGAGAAAAATCGACCCCAAAAAGGCCGAAAAATGGCTTCCGAGAAGATGACGTCACTGTGACGTCATCATAGCGGCCACCTTGAATTTTTGTACATTTCCCGGTAAAGCTTGAACCAAAGATACTGTGTGGTAAGTTTCAGCGCTCTAGCCTTAGTGGTAGAGAAAATGTATAGGGGGGGCACTTTCCGCCCCCCTCCCCGCCCCCCTCCAGGCTGCGATACACCCCAAATCGCCCAGGCCAGATAGGGTTAATGTCACACTCAAAGTTGTTCACTCATATGGTGACAGTCAATTTGGTTGGCGAAGGAAGCCGGAGCACCCGGAGAGAACCACCGCCCGTCGGCAAGTAACTGACAAACTTTCACACATGGACCAGTTATGGAGCGGCACATGTACATTATACTCATAAAAAAAATCGACGATGAGAGTACTAAATAATGAAGCCTTGAAATATTGAAAACATGCGATGAAACACGACAGCGCAACATCATCAAAAAGCTTTGAATGATGCAATAATATCAGTAATGTTACGTTGTGTATCTAATATCACGACGAGTGTAATTTATTGAACGTTAACATTACCCTTATGCCCATAACAGCTCTGTTAATCTCAAACTAACAATAATTGCGTTTCCGTTGAATTGGATCATTTATACATTGTGACTAATGTCAACTCAAATTATTTTGTATGTTGGTTTACTGAGACTTTGCACAATTATAAGACAACCTGAATAAATCAGTTGTAATACAAAATACAATTAGAAACGGTCTAACACATCCTTCGCAAGGACACTTTTAGCCGGCTGTGTCTTAAAGATAGTCAGGTTACTTGCATTGTCTGCATATTTGGTTCAATATATGAAACACATTGAGCAAATTATTATTCACCGATCGTGTAAAAAGACCTTTGATTGACTCATCTTACTGGCAAAGAACACATGTTGATATATTCCAGAGCCCCCTCCCCTCCCTAGAAACGCAGCGCCATTGATCTGGACTCGGCAACAGAGGCAATCTCCCTGGCGACAGCAAGCTCGCGTGCCTGTCTTGTCGCTGTGAATTATTTGTCGAACCGATCGTACCATTATAATACATGCCATTGTTATCAGATTTCCTCTCTCGACTCGTCAAGGATGCACACAGTTTCTTTGACACGAGCCGCGTGAGCACGAGACATTAACAATAGTGACGCGTGACAAAATAAGACCGGGTTAAACGTTACTGGTATTGTAATAACGACACGCCCTCTGCACATGAAGAGGTTCGCTTGACAATTGTAAACCCCCTCAAGCGCATAATCTCCTCTGGCGGTACGGGGGTAATAAGAAGACTGTCAACGGTAATCCAGAGTCGGGTGCCGCAGATAGAGACGTCCAAGCGAACCGCTTTGATTGTTACAGGATTATTTCACATCCGAAAAATTACAGAACTCGGCCTAATCGAATCTCACGATTTTAGATTGAAATGCAAAGGTTTTCATATTTTCCTTTGTATATTCTTCATGGGTCATTTAATGATTGAAATGTCAGCCTAACTACTTCATTTTATTTTATTTGAAGTATTTTGTCTCCTGGTAGCTTTTAAAAAGGGCTTCAAAGTTGGTATCTCAAGCCCGGCCGATTTCAGAAATGAAATCCGCATCGCTTATCTTCCCTTGTTTGACGCTGATTTGTGACGTCACATCAGACCATCTGGCTGGTCGTCAATACTTGTAACGTTCAGTCTCCGGGCGGCTGGTCTGATCTGACGTCACAATCAAGGAAAGACAAGCGATGACTTTTTGTAAATCTGAATTCAGCTGGGCTAGGGTACCAACTTTTAAAAAGATTCTAGCAGACAAGATACTTCAGATTAGTCCAAATGAAGTAGATATTCTGGTATCTCTATTATTATTCAACCTATATTAAATGTAAAATGGAGAATTTAAAAACCTTTGCATTTCACCTTTAACATTTCAATACACTTTAACAAAATGCTAGGCCAGAGAACGCGGAAACGAAAGGTCAGGGGAATTTTAAGTCCGTAAAGGGCAACTCAAAATAAACATTGAGTTCATACCCTTTATTTTCGGTTACCCAAATCTATTGCGTAAACGAAAACGAAGATATTGGGAGCAGACATGTATGTAATCTCAGTAAACCGCACTGGGATAGTCGCTATGTTATAGGGATAGGCCTGCCACTCCGCTGGTGAGATATAAACGGTGAACGAGATTTCATTTTATGAGTCCTTTACATCATTCATATTGATAATTGTTTGTAATCAAACGACATCAAAGGTAGATTTGCTCTCTGCTTGCTCATCGCGATTGATATTATTTAACTGGGCACATGCGTTTATCATAGCTCCAGTACTGTTATTACCAACACAGCATGCTATTGCTTTTAATACCAGCATAACTCACGAAGGTTTGGCGCTGTTTACTATCACAATGAAGGTAATAATGCGATTTGATTTTGACTTGATGGGACCGTTTTGATTTTCACTCCCACTGCAGGACAGTTAAAGCCCGAGAGCAAGCAGACGTGGTAAAACAGTCAAAAGGGGGACGCCAGTCACCATTCTGGTATGTTTTGAAAAAGAAGAGAGGTACAGGTAACAATGAAATCCCATTTCGAGCACACGTGACAGTTATTAAAAACTATCAGTTTACTATGAACATGGTGTGGTCAGTAAATTAGTTTATCCTCACTTTGTTATGTTCATCGTCACTTTGCACGGGTTTACTTGCTTGACATAGAACACATACATTTCTAACGGAGTGGACGGTATGTAAGTCGTAACCTTATTAAAAACTATTAGTTTGGACGTATACTAACATGGTGTGGTCAGTGAATTAGTTTATCCTTTAATACTTTGTTATGTTCATCGTCAAGTTGACGGGTTTTCCTGCTTGACATGGAACACATTCATTTCTAACGGAGTGGACGATATGTTAGTCGTAACCTGTGGTTACGCTGAGAAAAGTGATCGGGCAACCGCTAATAGCATTCGATAGAGCTTTTCGGGCCATTAAACTTATAAACAGTTGAAGAACGAGCACGAGCATTCTCGTTTTGTTGTTTAATCCAACTTGGGATTGTGTGTTACCTAAGAGAGAACTACAATCTTCAAACTCAAGTCTTTATCGACAGTTATCCTTGTAGGTTATATTTTCAACCAAAAGATCTTGCTCTCCGCGAAATACTATCTTACGTATCCATGATGGTGCCATGGGTAATTTGAACTTCCATTATTGTCAGAATGCGAATGCGGGGTTGAACGCATATCTGTCGAAATTACCTTCATTTGAGCATGATTGTCTGAAATATTATCAATAAAGTTACGATGGCTGACAAAAAAACTTTCGATTTATCGTCCGATTGACGGTATTTTTGCAATGGCTTTTACTGCAGATGTTCTCCTATACACGGAAATCTTACACCATAAATATATTGGTTTATTAAACTCTTGCTCTCTAAACTTTTTTCATATATTCAGTCGATAAAGTCTGAGACGTCCTCGTTAATTTTGATGCTTCTATTTACATTTTATTCCTAAAATATAAGAAAAACTGTAAAAAAAATAAAAAAATAAGCATATTAGAAAAAACAACGTAAAAACAGTTTACAAAATTGTTGAGGAAAAAGCGTATGCCGTAATCTGTATTAAATACCTACCAACCCTGTGACGTCTTTGGACCGTCACCACAGCCAGTTTGCATTTTAGAATCGAGTACGTAGTGTGAACAGTTAGAGATTATCTCATCTGCTGCACTCGGGTTGCAATATAGCCCATATTAAAGCCAGGATTCATCAGTTTACTTCAAAGCCTGACATACTCTAAATCCATCTGATAAATACATGTGAACGGAGATCCGATGAAAAGAATGTGCCAAATCATGGAAACACAATAATTTTTGATGGCGGATTCCACATTTATAATATTTTGTCGTTTGGAATGTAGATCGCATGTATCGATATAAATATTGTATCTAATTCCTTACATGAATTTACATTCGAGGTTTACGGCACATTTATATTCAATGAATAACTTTTGGTAAAGATATTCAAGACAGGATTAAATAGTGTTGTCCCCGGATTGAAACTTTAATTCTTTCACAGAATGTATGGTGTCCTGCAAATAACGTTTGTATGCAAGATCTTAGCACAGGCCGGTGAGGAGACAGAAATACACCCTTAACACGCAAACGTTAGATTTAACATCTAGAGGGTTGGAGGAGGGAAAGCATTTAGAAAGTGTTGTTTCACCACTTTTAAGTGTTGGATGCAACAGCTTAAAATGTTGCATTTAACAGTTAAAAGTGGTGAACACAACACTTTCTAAATGTTTTCCCTCCTCCAACCCTCTAGATGTTAAATCTAACATTTGCGATTTGAGATACAAGCGTCTAGTCCGTCATTCAATATTCTCGTCCATAATCTAAAAATCTGATTCATATACATGTAACAGCATTAGTACCATAACAAATAAATAAAATCATAGTATACATAAAAAATAGGCCAGTTTTCTGCAAGACAGAGGCAGTCAACAGTTAACAGTTAGCAGGATTATTAAATTACTACAAAACCATTCAACATGGACCAATGAACTTGTGTCTATATATTAATCTGTTTGTGAAGTAAGATTTTCAAGCTTTTACATCATAGATACTTTCTCCTTTGAAAAAGAAAGTTGTTTTCGGTGCACTTTTAAATCAAGACTTAATTGTACAGGCCAACCCGTATTCCCATTATACCCTCTTTATACTAGCGACTGATGAAATGTGAGCTAATGGATTTTAGCGGTCTTTTATAGTTTTGCCTTCACATGCACGGACATCAGGTCATTTGGAATATTCCCCCAGATCGGTGGAAGCTATTTGTCTTGACATGTCTTCGAGCGCAGGTGGACGGGAAGAACAAGTGAATTCAAATATTACTTTGTACAGTTGCTGCACCTGAGTTTTTATTAATAAGCATGGTTGATTTATGTTCCCTTCGTGGCAAGTCAAAATATGATATTGCCGCCTTAGTCTTTCCGATAAATGATGCATTGACCACGCGCGGTATG
Source organism: Hanleya hanleyi (assembly GCA_036873755.1). Lineage (NCBI taxonomy): Eukaryota > Metazoa > Mollusca > Polyplacophora > Lepidopleurida > Hanleyidae > Hanleya > Hanleya hanleyi. The sequence goes on from JAVTVY010051750.1 coordinate 113,026, forward strand.
GTATGTTGAAAATGATGAATTATTCCTGGTGACGTTGATTGGGAGAGAACACGGTGGAGAGTAAGGAGATACAGGCAGAGAGCATCGAATTCATTATTCTCCCATCTTATGGCAATTATGCTAGAGCTTATTTGCCGGTCGTACCAAAATAAACTCAAGTTTTCTCATAAAGAAAATTTAAAGCATGTTTGCTTCATCTTCTTACAGCAATTTCTCTTTTGTATTTGTAATTTTCGTTTTTGCAATTTATGGGACTCTGCAGTATTATATTTTCGCAATTCCTGAATGACAAATATGACATACAATTCATCAGTACAACCTATACTGCACTTACACACGCGTTTTCCCCAAGCTGTAACCATCATGGTCCGACATTGGTAAACATATGGTACATCATATATTGACAAACGTTTTTTTCACCGCCAATGTAGGAGCGTGTGGGTGTGGACAAACGATGTACCAATTTCATTCGGTCCATCATGGCGTGGCAAACATTTGGACCAATATATGTTTTCACTCCGAAAGCCGCAGTTTGGTATTTATGACGTAATTCATATCCCAGCATGCAAAGCGTATTTTCAACACGCATGCGTGAGCAAATTGCTTCCTGTACCAACAACAACAACAACATTGCGGAGCTGCTGTTGTCAGAAAAGAAATGCTTAGAAGTCCGCATGTAGGCCTGGGCATCATCAAAGAAGTTTCCTGGTTGTTTTAACCGAGAGCAGTGTCTTCAAGATCAGCATCTTCAACCTAAAGGTAATTTCTGGTGTCTGAGCGATCCTTTTTCACGGAAGGTCAACTCAGAACAGATTCAATTTCCAACGTAGACAAAATCGGCGGTACAGACGAACTGAAGGCTATGGACGAGCAAGCCCAGCGAGCAGAATTATAAACCATTCACAATTATGTAACACCGCCACAGATACCCCCCCCCCCCTTCCTACTAACATGAGAATAAGTGGCTACTTCATCAAACTACATGTACCATGCAGTGTTTTCAGGAAAGTATACTTTAAGGAACCCGCAAAAACCTTAGTAGTCAGGTATCCAGACAATGCCCCCTCTCCCCTTCCACTCCACAAACATTTACAATAATGGAGGGTTACACCATCATGTATGATACTCTGTAAAAACAACTGTACCCCGGTATACAAAATTGCACATCCACAAAAAATTGTGTACTGGTACAAAAGATGTGTAGGTTTTCTTCAAAATTTGTGTACCACTGGAACACAATTATTGTGGATGTGCAATTTTGTTACAGCGATTGTTTTTAGAGAGTACCTCCTTGAATTATATACAGCGACTGCGCCCATTGACACAAGCAGTCGATTCAGGCAGGGTTACGTAATTTTGAATGGTCTCTGAATTCACTATATTTCCACAAACAGCATAGTCTTATAAGTCAAAACACTATTAAAATACCTGGGATGTCCATCGCAACAACTTTATTTGGAAATGTAAATCATAACGAGTTATAAAGGCACTTCCCAAACAATACAGTGACGGTCTCCTCCGTGAGAAATAACAATCTGATGGGTTGAAGACCAAATACTGTCAGATATACTGCAATTATTCTGAAAGGTTGATTACGCTAGATGGTAGTGTAAGCTTACCAACCGATATTATTTCACTGTCTAACTGAACATCAAAGATAATGGACTAATATGCTCATGGGTTAAATTTACCGTCCTGCCATGCAAAATGGTCCGAAACAGCAATTGTACCAGTGTATGTTCATTCATTTCCCACAAATGTTCAACATTGATAGTGGAAATAAGAGAAATTCTATTGAAGAACAAAGAATGACATTTTACAAAATGATTAATCATTATTACATTAAACTTTCATGAAAGAATTTTTTTTTAAGTAGACTATTCAAAAGAAAACTAAAAAAAACATTGTTTCGTGATTGAAACTGAAAGAAACTTATTCAAAGTGATTGATACACAAATACATAGAACATTTTGTGCTGCGAGGTTGTTTGTTGTTTGCACCAAAAATGGAATATTTTAGTTATGGTACACTAAAATGGAATAAAATAGAAACTCAAAAATCCATATTCATGTAGATTTTTCACCAGTGGACCAGGAAGTGTTTGTCACTTTCTGTTTACACACCACCATCATCTATCCAACTAATACAATATTATCTATGAAAGAATTCAAGGGATGATTGGCATAAAATACCACAGCATTTTGTTGTATTAGCTATACTCAGAATACTTGCAAGGCATCATATGTCGTGGTTCCTCAATACCAGGGCAAATGAAGTAGTACTGTATATTAGTGCAAAATAGCTGCTTTAGGTTTCAAATGTGAAATATACTGTCTATCGATGGAGTAGGCACATGTAATTTTCAGGCACACCTGTCAATCATAACCATAGCGATAGGGAAGGTGATGCCCTAGGATAAATTTGAAATAAATCAGAATTTTCAACATTGGCTTACCCATCTCAAGACAATGTGCACATCGGCTGAACTATGGTCAGATGCAGGGTGTGTGAATTTAAACATTGAACTCGCGAATCCACGGTACATAACTTTATATCATGGCCAATTATATCAGCAGTTCCACTCACATTACCGTTGTTGTAGGACCAGATATCAAGTATTGGGTCTTTCAAAGTGAATACTCTATATTTAGTATTTGTTAACTTAAAACAAAGCCAATCTCAATTATTGCTGCATCTTTTTGAGTGAGTGAGTGAGTGAATAGGGTTTAACGTCGCTTTCAACATCTTTTAAAGTTGAAATGCAAAGGGTTTTAGATTCTTCTTTTAGTATTTTATATAACATGTATAAGTTGAATAATGATAAAAAAATATCGGTATATCTGCTACCGGTACTTGATTTAATTTGAAGTAGTTTGTCTGCTAGAATCGTTTGAAATGTTGGTTCCCCAAGCCCAGCTGACTTCCAATTTGCACACAATCACCACTACGTAATCTTTCCTTTCCTTACTTCCAGCCACCTGAAGACGGAACATTACAAGCATGGACATCCGACCTGTGACATAAAAGGGTGAGTGAGTAGTAGGGGTTAACGTCGTTTTCAACCTTGTTTCAGTCATATCACGACGGTGCATACATGTGCCAGAACATGAGAGTGCTCACAGTTCTTATTACCCTGGACACTGATCAGCCCAGCCAGTACAGCACCCGGTCACCCATTCAAGTATTGACCGAGCTGTGACATAAAATGGCCTCCAATACCCCTCGGCCATGTCGGCTCTCAGTTATTGTCTACAGTCATGCATTGAATACGATGTACTTTTAGAACTTTGACAACACCATGTATTGTAGGTTGACAAAAAGGTGATCTAGTAGTGTTGACTGTAGTTCTATCATTTTAGAAATACATAGAAGTTGAGCCAGGTCGGCTTTTGCCAAGGCCTTAACTGATGGGAAAATTTTGCGGCGAGGTTCTGGTAGACATAATCAAATCAAGTAGTTTGATCTTGGAAATACTGATCAAAGTCAATCATCTTCAACAATTATCTGGTCTATTCTAACTTAATTGCATATGGAACAAGATCTTATACACCTGAACATATAGAATTTGACCTTTTAACTTAGAGAATAGGTCAAGGTCAGTGATATTCAATGGACTTCAGGTTCAGGCATACATGGTATAAATTTGGACAAGGTAGATATACTCCTTCATGAAATATTGTACTAAATAGAATCTGATCTGTAGAAAATAGGTCAAGGTCAGTCATCTTCAGCACACCTCTGGGCCATCGCCAGATGTATACATAATATTAATTTGGAAAGCCTAGTAGCTACATTTCTTCATGTTATATCATAATTCAAAACATTTCATATCAGTATATGACCTTGAAAAAATAGATCAAGGTCAGTCAACTGGAATAGGCTTCTAGGCAATCACCAATTGCATATTTAATATGAATTTGGAGACCTTAGCTTTAATCTTTAAATAATGTATAGCAAATAATGAATTTGACCTTGATAAAATAGGCCACGGTCAGTCATTTTCAATAAGCTTCTCACCTTTCACCAGATGCATAAGTGGTATGAATTTCAATGCCTGGCTCAACCCTCACAATTGGCCACAGCATTCAGCAATTGCCGAGGTAATCCATTCACTTCAGCAATTTTTAACATGGTGCTAAATGGGAGTTATTTTGATGCCATGTGATGTTTTCTGAATTGTGAGAGATGCTGGCTATAATCCTTCTTGAGAAACCGTGTCCACAGACAGACAGACAGACAGATGAAGCAACGATGACAATACCATTCGGGCACATTTTCCCAGATAAGCGATGCAGATTTCATTTGAAATCGACCAGGCTTGAGATACCAACTTTTCTAAAGCTACTAGCTAGTAGACAAAATACTTCTAATAAAACCAAAAGAAGTAAATTAGCTGATAGTTCCAACATTAACCCATGAAGAACATAAAAGACAAAATATGACCTTTGCATTTCACCTTTAAGCAGTGAATCACAGATTTGAATATACGGTGAACCCTCATTATAATGAAATTCATTACACATTGTCAGAACACCATTCCAATTTGGTCTTCTTTGAGCATGTTGAGATCAGTTAAACTAAAGTATGTCAATGATACATGTGCCTCGCAGACACCATATCAAAAGCATATATTAAAATCTAATTTCATCATCCTTTTATTTGACAGGTTGCTCCTCTGTGGCGTTGCAATGCAGTCTAGGAGTCGCTTATTGTGAAGTTGAAAGGAAATTTACACTATAAAGAAATGAGTCTGGTAGAGTACAGTTCTCAAGTTCTGCCAATTTGACATAATGTTTCAAAATTCTTGGGACAGTCTCCGGCTGAGAATCTCAACTCTCAAATAGCAGATTATCCACACTGTGACAGTCTCCGGCTGAGAATCTCAACTCTCAAGTAGCAGATCATCCACACTGCGATGGCATTGGTTTTGTGCTTGGATTATTCACCACCATGAGGACAAGTGTACTGTAGCATGGGTTATTCTGTGAAGAAACATATATATCATATCAACATGCAATTAATACAATTTCTCACATATCTCGTATGCATTTAGAGAAGGAATTCACTGCAACATCACCAATTTAGATCCTTCATTCTTAGCAGTTAGGACGAACTAATTAACACTGCAGCCTACATTGGAGAGAGAGAGAGAATTGAAATTCGTTAGGTGGAATCTAGTTTACATAATAAAACCTAATAATAATTACAAGATAACATGTTTTATTTCAGCATGTCTTGAGATTACTTAGACTTTATGAAAGTGCAGATTATTTACCTGTAAATTTTCAAATAAAATTTTGGAGTCACCGATTTTCAGCTACCAGCACCAAGATCTCCATACTACAAGGCATCGTTGACTGACAGATCAAGTGATGCAATATTTACTCCTACCTGCAAATGGAATAAAACTTTGAAAGTAATTTCAGTTGTATGTCCTCATTTGTCCTTATGATGAGCACCCATTAATTGAATCAATCTACTAACTTTCAATCACCACCAAATTTTGCTACTAATTCTGATCAGTCACTCTAATAAATTGTATCACCTCTTAAAGTGTAACTGTGGTACTTCTATAAGTTTACATCATATTCGAGATAATCTTCCAAATTATTGAATTTATACCCTGTTTCTTGTTTTACGACTTTAAATTTGACAATTTCAAAGTTATTAATGTTATTGTAGTGCACAGCGCCACAAGCATATCGCAACTTGCGACATTATTATGGAACGATTATCCATCTCACAACGCAACATTGTTAATCTGTTCCATTCTCTGCACTGCCTCGACATCAAGCAGACTGTGCATGAGGACACTCAATTAATGACGTCAAAAAGGGGCAGTGAAGATTTCTCCCACTGTAGAAAGTTGCCTTTGAACCCTCTGAGCCATAAAATAACAGAATGTTGGGAAAGATGTTTTATTATTCACATCGTTAACTTGAATATGAGGTGCACTTACACAAGTACCACAGTTACACTTTAATGTAGGAGAAACTGCGATCAGTCTTCTGCTTCTGGTCAGCTGCATATTGTACTGAACCATGAGTATTGATCAACACTTTCAGCAAAGTTATTTCCCTTGACAAAGGCAGGAGTTTTCTAAAATTCACATTCCAAATCAAATTTAACAAGAGCCTGTAGGGCTTCAAAACTTGCCCACACATTTGACCAGAATTAATATTTGCAATCTCAAATGAGAAAGGCATAAAGTAAATTGTAGACTCACAGATTTATGCCTACAAGATCAAGGTACCGGTAGTGATATACCTGAGGTTTGTCATGATCCAGATTATTTTTATCACAGTGATCTCCTTGGACATTTTGACCTCAAAATGAAAAGGGTTCCTATTTGCCCCATGTCTAAGGATAGGCGTATAAAGAGAGCAACTGGACAATTCTGTGCTTCAGTGATTAGTATGTTTAAGAGGCAGGTACAATAATTTTAAACACAATGATAATGTACACAGTATTTCAGCACTTCAAAAATGACCGACAGGAATGTCAAGGACAAATAGCTTAACTTGCTTTTCACATCTCATACTTTAGCAAGCATTTCTAATCCAAACCCCCTAGCCTGGCCTCTGTGATCATTACCTGAGTGAAGAAAGTGTCAGAAATGCAAAAGTAGCACAGGTTGTCTTGAAGAAGGCAAGAGCAGACAAGATTGCTTGATAAAACATGATCTGTATTGTCTGAGATCTGTGACAGGTCGTAGAGAAATCTGAAAACAAACGATGAAAAATTAGATTCGATCGGCATAGTCTAGATAGAATCTATGACACATCATAGAGAAATCTGCAACAAAACAGATGAACAGCAGATATACGATCTGCATATTCTGGGGCCTGTGACAGGTCAAAGAGAAATCTGAAACCAAACAGTAGATATGATCTGCATAGTCTGGGATCTGTGACTTGAAGCCAAACAGATGAAACAGTAGATAAACGATCTGCATAGTCTGTGATGTGTGACAGGACATACAGAAATCTGAAACCAAACAGAAGAAAAAGTAGATACAATGGGATCTGTGACTGTTTGGGATATGTGACAGGTCAAAGAGAAATCTGAAACCAGAGAGACGAAACAGTAGATATGATCTGCTTTGTCTGGGTTCTGTGACAGTCCATAGAGAAATCTGAAATCAAAGAGATGTAACATTAGATATGATCTGCAATATCTTGGATCTGTGACAGGTCAAAAAGAAATCTGAAACCAACAGAAGAAACAGTACATACGGTCTGCAATGTCTGGGTACTATAACCAGTCACAGAGAAATCTGAAACCAAAGAGATGAAACAGTAGATATGATCTGCATAGTCTGGGTACTGTGACAGGTCCTAGGGAAATCTGAAATCAAAGAGATGTAACATTAGATATGATCTGCAATATCTTGGATCTGTGACCGGTCAAAAAGAAATCTGAAACTAACAGATGAAACATTCTCCAAAGAGATGAAACAGTAGATATGATCTGCATTGGCTGAGTACTGGGACAGGTCATGGAGAAATCTGAAATCAAAGAGATGTAACATTAGATATGATCTGCAATATCTTGGATCTGTGACAGGTCAAAAAGAAATCTGAAACTAACAGAAGAAACAGTACATACGGTCTGCAATGTCTGGGTACTATAACCAGTCACAGAGAAATCTGAAACCAAAGAGATGAAACAGTAGATATCATCTGCATAGTCTGGGTACTGACAGGTCCTAGGGAAATCTGAAATCAAAGAGATGTAACATTAGATATGGTCTGCAATATCTTGGATCTGTGACCGGTCAAAAAGAAATCTGAAACTAACAGATGAAACATTCTCCAAAGAGATGGAACAGTAGATATGATCTGCATTGGCTGAGTACTATGACAGGTCATAGAGAAATGTGAAATCAAAGATATGTAACATTAGATATGATCTGCAATATCTTGGATCTGTGACAGGTCAAAAAGAAATCTGAAACCAACAGAAGAAACAGTACATACGGTCTGCAATGTCTGGGTGCTATAACCAGTCACAGAGAAATCTGAAACCAAAGAGATGAAACAGTAGATATGATCTGCTTTGTCTGGGTTCTGTGACAGTCCATAGAGAAATCTGAAATCAAAGAGATGTAACATTAGATATGATCTGCAATATCTTGGATCTGTGACAGGTCAAAAAGAAATCTGAAACCAACAGAAGAAACAGTACATACGGTCTGCAATGTCTGGGTACTATAACCAGCCACAGAGAAATCTGAAACCAAAGAGATGAAACAGTAGATATCATCTGCATAGTCTGGGTACTGTGACAGGTCCTAGGGAAATCTGAAATCAAAGAGATGTAACATTAGATATGATCTGCAATATCTTGGGTCTGTGACCGGTCAAAAAGAAATCTGAAACTAACAGATGAAACAGATGAAACATTCTCCAAAGAGATGAAACAGTAGATATGATCTGCATTGGCTGAGTACTGTGACAGGTCATGGAGAAATCTGAAATCAAAGAGATGTAACATTAGATATGATCTGCAATATCTTGGATCTGTGACAGGTCAAAATGAAATCTGAAACCAACAGAAGAAACAGTACATACGGTCTGCAATGTCTGGGTACTATAACCAGTCACAAGAGAAATCTGAAACCAGAGAGACGAAACAGTAGATATGATCTGCTTTGTCTGGGTTCTGTGACAGTCCATAGAGAAATCTGAAATCAAAGAGATGTAACATTAGATATGATCTGCAATATCTTGGATCTGTGACAGGTCAAAAAGAAATCTGAAACCAACAGAAGAAACAGTACATACGGTCTGCAATATCTGGGTGCTATAACCAGTCACAGAGAAATCTGAAACCAAAGAGATGAAACAGTAGATATCATCTGCATAGTCTGGGTACTGTGACAGGTCCTAGGGAAATCTGAAATGAAATAGATGTAACATTAGATATGATCTGCAATATCTTGGATCTGTGACAGGTCAAAAAGAAATCTGAAACTAACAGATGAAACATTCTCCAAAGAGATGAAACAGTGGATATGATCTGCATTGGCTGAGTACTGTGACAGGTCATAGAGAAATCTGAAATCAAAGAGATGTAACATTAGATATGATCTGCAATATCTTGGATCTGTGACAGGTCAAAAAGAAATCTGAAACTAACAGATGAAACATTCTCCAAAGAGATGAAACAGTAGATATGATCTGCATTGGCTGAGTTCTGTGACAGGTCATAGGCACATCTGAAACAAACAGATGAAGCAGTAGATATGATCTGCATTGTCTGGGCACTGTGACAGGTCAAAAGGTCAACAGTCAAGTAATCACTCGGCTTGAAGATCAGGAAAATGAGAATGTTTATCAGCAGTATATTTCAATTCAGGGCTGTGGAATGTGACCAAACTTCATGTATACCGTCATAGCAAACATATTCATTTTGAGATGTGATCTCTCCGGTTCTAGAATATGCATTCTGTCTTTCGGATATTCCGAGCTCCTGTTGATTCTGAGGTCAAAAGTTCAACAGTTGCTGTATTCCTAAACAAGCCAGTGCTCTATTTTGGGAAAGCTAATTGTTTCATTACCAAATTAATGTGTTTGTTTTGCTGGCGCATATTGAAGCCAATTTTATCTCTTGTTATAGTGCTGTCTTTACTGATGATACTTCACTCAGTCACATTGATCTATCTTCCTAATGCTGAGCATCAATGAAGGAAGCAACAAGTTCCAATTTTTAAGTGTTAGATATGACTCGACCAGAGATTGATCATAGGACCTCTCACTTGTGAGGAGGATGCTCTAACCACTAGACTGTTGCAGTGCAGTGAAATGAAGAGGCTGTTACTTACATGGGCATTGTAGGCGGTACAGACTCAAATATGAAGAGAACTCACTGAGGTCGACTTACAATGGCTGCAAAACATGTACAGAGAAAAGTAACATTTAGCATTCAGATTTATTTCCTTTTTTTTTTACATAGAAACACGAGTGAGAAGATTATTTTAGTGTTACTCAAGCACCATACAGCCTGCATGGTCACGCTTTCATCTCCTGGTCATCAACCTCATATATTCTGAAAGATTAAATGATCATAGACTGGTAGAGTTAAAGATCTCATCAGTCTTAAAGAATAACTTTTTTGACAAACTGATGGTCTAATACAGATTTAAACTACATTTAGATGATAGATTACACTTGTCTCAATGATGAAATCCACCATGAAAATAGATTCTTGCTATTCTCCCCTGACTGATGAGGATCTGGAATTGAGATTGCTGATGGATTTTCAGGAAAGGTTTCCTTGTTTCTTCTTGCACAGAAAAATATGAGGGAACAGCAAGATAAATCTTCTTAGTTCAGCAGTTTTGAGAACGATAAATTTAAATTTCATTTATTTTTGCAGTCCATGTACAAGTTCTACTCACAGGCATAATGGTTAACACTATCAGAATACCCACTATGAAGCTCACAAGTGTCTTCAACCTGAGAATGCACTGAACCTGCAAGACAATGATATTTATTTTATCATGTTTAAGGCAACAGTATCTCTTTCTAGGTTCAAGGCATGAAATGTTCAGAATTTCAGTCCTGGTCGAGACTGTTTACTACTCAATTTTATGTGAGATCCAAATAATATATTCACAAATTATTACTTTCCTGCAAATATAAACATGTAGTAAGTAGGCCTACTGGACAATTGCCATGGCAGATTAACTTTAGGCCATCCATAATAATAGTTGTAACTAAGGTTCAATAATAGACATTGAACCTGATGTCATCACTGTACTGCATTGTGGGAATCAGAAGTATAAATCCACCATCTTTGGACTACACAGTCACAGGTGGAAACTGTAATTCAGTTGGCATGGATACATAATGCATCATGGGATAGAAAGAAGGATAAAATGTCACCAGGTTTCATGGATAATGGTGAGTAGGTAGGTTGGAAGGCATTTTTATTTTATTTTATAATTTATCATTATCAAATGTGAATTTGACAAAACATTTATAAAACAAGATTTGAAATTGGTTATAGGTTATGCATATGTAGATTTATTGGTATCTACTTATTTATAACTCAAAAAGTCATAACATTAATTTTTGAAAATTTTGAACAGATCACTACTGGAATCCTTTATATTTCAAATAATAAAAAAATTAGGCTACCCAAAAATTGCTAAATATTTTTGGTAGGATGGTTACATCAAACACAGATCTTATATAACAATGGCCCTACTCTGGTGAAGGTGTAATCAGATCTACATATTGCCAGTTCATGGCATAACTACAAATTTGCTTGTGACATTGTCCAGACATGCCTTATTTTATTTCTTGTTCTCAGTGACTGTGGATCATCTGTCAGAATATTTCCAACATTATGCTTCTGACCAGATTGCATTATCCTGGGTGACAGGTCATGACAGTCATTACAGGAACTCATTCGTGATATTTGTGACATTATGCTTATGTATTTGGATATAGACTGGTTGCCTCCCCTGTATATCCACACAGAAGACAGGTCATGACCAGCATCGTTGATTCAAAATTCTGTCTGGATATAGACTCATTCTACACATTTCAGAATGTATCGTGTCCCAATAAACACCCCTGACCTGGAGAATGAACAGGCAGCGAAACGAATGCTGGCATAACCGGTCTACTGTATGGGCATACAGGGGAGGTAACCCCTGATTTGGATTCTCCATTCTCGGGACAGATGTCTATCTTGCCTAATATACGCTAGGAGATTATACGAGAAGTTCAGTTGTTTGCTTTTCTTCTAATTTGATGGCTCACACCAGAAGGGCATGATATCACTATATATATATTGTTTGCTATTTTCTTCTGTTGCACACATAAAAATCTCCAAATCCATATTAATCTATCAGGTCTCTTCAAAATGTACATGTAGACATTTGCTGATTGAAATGGGTTATGTTTACACAATATATAAACAACAAATTTGAAATAGATCGAATTCAAAGTAATGTTCTGACACACTCGTCATTAGTCTCAATTTTAGCGCCTCTTGCTGACAAGCATATGTGGCTGTTTATAATACACAACTAACTCTGATGACCAACACATACTACACTGGCTTTCATTATCAACCAGAGGCATAGTGGTAGCATATCTCTGGTGGAGCGAAAATGCAGACGATGTTACCATATGAGTTTTACACTGTGTTTTTTTTGGGAATATTATTTATCATGCCTTATAGTATACCATGTTAACATATTTGTTAACTCATCCTCTTTAGATGCATCACACATCTCAGTAGTGCAGTGCCCATGCATATTCTCCATTTGGTCAGCATAGAAGTACAATTCAATTCTGAAAGTAAACAGAAATATTTTAGATAAATTGGGAAACTGGTAATAAGTACATGTATTCCTTTCCTTTGAAATAGTACCAGATTTTAAAATAAAGAAAAATCTCTCTTTTTCAGTCAGAATAGCAATCATCTCATAATATTGCTCAACACTGTTCAAGCAAGAAATTTCCAGTAATAGAATGATTGAATTAAATGCCTTTTCAATCAAAATAGCAATCATTTCATACTATCATGACTATTGCTGATCAACAATGTTGAAGCACTAAATTTCAGATATAAATGGTATGATATATAACTGAACTGATATGTAACTAAATTCCATAAAATTTGAATACAGGAAATATATGGCAGGCCTCAATTTAAGGTGGTAACCTGTTTTCAGTTTGCCTGGAGGTTGCCGTATGAAAAATAGTGGTAACCTATTTTCAGATTAGGTTAATAATTATGCAATAGGTTCCCACAGGTTACCAGTGTAGAATTCATGGTAACATGTTGAGAGGTTACCATCAGCACTCCTTAAATTGAGGCCTGAAATGGTATGATATAACTGAACTGATATGTAACTAAATTCCATAAAATTTGAATACAGGAAATATATATGGCAATCTAGGAACATAAATCCACATTCTACATTTGGCTAAAGATATAAAACTTAATACATATACCGGTACTGAAACCTATAATTATTAGTCTCTGTAGGCCTGCTTGGACAAAGGATTCACGCCAACAGGTACACTGATGCGCGACTCCCGCATAAATTTGTGGTTCACATTAGTCCTCTATTCTTATGGCTTCATTTTTAATCAGTGGTACATGAATGGACTATTTTTGACTTGCAGTTGCAAAAGGTATCATCAATGTATTAAATCATAATGGTCATAATACATTTCTTGGAATAGATATTTGATGCATATTTACAATATTTACACCATCAATAGCTAAAAATCTGCCCTATGCTGTAGATATAGGCTGGAGCGGAAGATAACGAATCACAAATGTACGCCGGGAGTCGTGCATCGATGCACCGGAAGTGACGCTGGTGCGAATCTATCCTACCTATATGTATCAAAGTGTAAACTTTTTATATGATTAGTAAAATAGCATCATCAGCATGGTTTTGTCCTGCAGTGAAGTCACCAACCAAGAAGATCTCCCCACATCCATGTCATTACTATAGGCATGGTTCAGCTAACTTCTTTTAGGAAGAGGGTTGGGTGTACTTCATGGACGATCAGGTCTGAGCCAGGTGCCCCCGCCAAAAAAAAATCTATATCTAGTTATAGGATTCAAAGGGGAATTATCCATGCCAACTGTAGGTTCTTTCGGGTGTCAGGTGGGTGGTCAGATATTCTAAATCCCCCGCCACCCCCTTCGCCATTAGACGGGCCCATATGTAGTCCCAGTCGATCTACGTTCAAGATTGGACTATAGATGGACCTACATTAAGGGGCAAGGGATATTTTCTTGTTCTTGGGCAATTTTCTATTTCTCATGGTGTTTTCCAGTTTCATTCTCAGATAATTCTAGAAGCAAAAACTTACTGACATTTATTAATATTATTGTGATTTGTCAGCTGGGTTACCGGTATACTGATTACTGATAATTATCCTTGTTATCAAACTACAAATCTCTCACCCTGATAAACAGTTGATAAAAAGCTTTGTGCCTTCGCATTGGTCATTGAACATGTATGCCAAGTCTCGCATCGATTGGTTCAGTGGGTCCAGACCGTATAAGGTTTTCATATCAATCTTGACGGCCGCCGGGGCTTTCGACCAATCGACTTTGGTCATTTTTGGGGAACTTTTTCAGGAAACAAAATTACATAAAATATATCTTTTTAATATCTGAAAACAGTAAGGGGTGGAGGGATATGTCCAGAGAGGAATATGTCCAGGAAGGAATATGGAGAGGGAGGGAATAATAGGGGGGGGGGGGGGATGTCCTACAAGCATCAGACTTGCCCTGAAAACGTGTGAATGACGTGCTTACGTGTGGTAAGCTGCTAAGCTCGACGTTAGGACGAGTTGTGTGTGCATGGGCGGGGGAGGGGAGGGGGTACAAATTATACAATGGGTGACAGCCTTTCTTTTATTATTTGGGTGTTCGCTTGCGCTTAAACCGACCCCCTGCTATAAATTTTTGAGTGATGGAATTATTTACCTGGTCCTGCCTGTCATAGCGGGTGGAATATTCGGAAAATCGGCACAGGCAAGTTCTTGATGTTGTTGTTGTGCCGATTGCGTTCGTTTTCTGTTCCCGAGTTTCAATGCCTTTGTAGATCGGGATGTTCTCTCTTTTGGATTGTTGAGCTTGATATCTCGAGCGCATGGCTCAAGTCTTTGAATCAGCATACCCAGAACCGACATCGGACTTCCAAAATATGAAATAAATCGGTTTGACTGAGCTGAAGATGTGGTGAGTGTTTTTTTCTGTCAGCCAGACAGCGTGATTCAAGGGCCGTAACTCGTAATTCACTCCATCCCCCCAAAAATCCCAATTTGAAAGCGGACGCGCACGTAACTCCAACTCACGACCTTCTTTACCTCCGATTAACAAAGAGTTCTTTTTATTTTCCTAAATTTTTAATGTTACAATATTTGTCCATTTTAAAATGGCACAATGATGGTACAATATAGCGAGGATGGCTATTCTTACCCTCAAACAAACGAGAGCCAATGTAGGACCGACATTGGAACAATCCAAACCGTATACATTTTGGACCGACAGCCGTCGCCAATGATGTACCAATATATAATGTTACATCGTCGGCAACATCAAATGGTACCATGATGGTCCAACATAAATTGTTACATTGCTGTAACACTCACTGGTACACGAATGTTCCACTATATATCGGTGTCATATTGTGGGGAAAACGCGTGTGTAGTTTTCGCCAAAAACTCGAAAATTATACTCCTGCGAAAAGAATACATTTTACAATAGTGTGAGTAGAGGACGCGTGGTAAGCTGTATTATTATTAATTATTATTATTATTATTATTATTTAACTATATTTAGCTAGATCCGACGCCTATCAAGATGCGAGATGCGCAACATAATGCGGTGCGCTGAACTTCCTCACGCGGTTTCATATTTGGAATGATTTACACGCAAACGGCTCGTATAATACGAATGGGGATGGAAGGCAATCGTATATCCAGCCAACCACAGCAATGTAAACGAAATCGGATGGCGGATTGGACTAATCAATGAAATGAGCCGACTCATGATTGTATGACATTATCTGTTCCGGCGCTATGCTATATATCCTTCATCGTGTAAGCGTCGAGAAACAGGGAATCACCAGTTACATTATACACTCATCAAGGCTTCGATTCATTCCGCTACTTTACATGCGGAGCCACGTATATAACCACCGAGGTTCCATTTAGAACCAAATCGAATCCAGGTGAAACATGCATTTGTCTCGCAGTACCATTCTCAAGATTTCGGCCATAAATGGAGCCATATATTGATTATTCAATAAATTACAGTGAATATTCAAATCAAGACGCTTTGACTCTTCATGTCCAATGATGTTCGTTTCGAAAAATGTCTTATTCGCAACGAATGATTGAGGAGTTGCAATATTCGACTGAATAAGAGAGGCAAGATGCTCACATCTCATATATTGCCCGATGTCCTGAGTATTGTAACACTGTATCGTGCATTGAAGTATTAATACAATTAGGCCTATCAACTTATGATTTTTGCTTATGCTTAGGCGGCTCATGATCTCTTCGGATGGGAACTAGAGCTTCCATTGTGAAATACCGGTGTATACCGGTGTGACATCAGATTAATATGTTTATCAGAACATTTCTTCTCGGTCACACAAATATCACGACATTACTTTTCGCATACGACACGACAATGTACTACACTCTACGAACAATGAATTGTGATGCGGATTTGATGAACAGAATATCAGTTGACATGGTTGATATTGTCGGCATCACTGAAAATTGTTGACGGCTTCTATCTTTCAAGTAACTCCAATGTACTTTTTATCTTTCGGTTGTGTTAATTTAGGTGCTAATATTATTAATGAAACTAGTCTTTGGCTCATGAACCTTTGGAAACTCTTAATTGACGACGGCAGCCCAGTGAATGAAGGATCTGACACATTTATTAATTCGCATAATTACGTGATAAACTGCTTTATTGTTTGATGCAAATTAGTTAAGTGAGTTTAAAATCGCTTTAACAATTTGTCAATCATATCACGACGACTCAGTCGCATTACCCTGACACCGGATCAACCAGTCCTTGATCTATCCTCTCTCTGTTGAGCGCCACCAGAGGAGGATAAAAGTTCCCTTTTCGAAGTCTTTGGTATTACTCGCCCCGAAATCGAATCTGCGTTCTACCACAAAGCCACCACAGTGCGGTTTCTTGCGTGGTATACCATTTTCAGTTTTACATGTCGTATCGCTTCAGGGTGCTAAACCTGTCCGAATTAGCAAACCGTATGCATTCTTGATCGATAATGGTTGCATCCATCGAATAAGGATTGGTCGGTTTTTGGATCATACAGTATGATCGTAATGCATCCTGCATGCTTTTAAACAGTTTTTTGTGTGAAAACCTCTCATAATAACAAAAATACAATAAATACTATTCTACAGGGCAAAACCGAAACTAAAATTATCTATATCTTTTCAGCTATGTGTATATGGCATTGTTATATACTTTCATTTCTTCGCTGAAAGATGGGCTTTGAACTGTTGATGATACCTAGAAAACTCCACATGCATTAAACAGGACCTGTGGATTTGCGGCATCGCTGCAAAAGCTAAATTAAGGAGTTACCCCATGCATTCTGATAAAAATCTGATACAAATACATGCGTGCCATGTCGATATGTAGGTCTCATTCCTATCAGACTGGGCTCTATCCGGTCTCTGGTGTGATCTGTGCAAACTGCAGATATATTATAATACACCAAGCATCCTTCCATTCCTCGCATAGAAATGCCAAAACGGTCAGTGTTCTGAGCTGCCCATGATCTCTTCTGTAAACGCTATTTCCCACAGCAGATTGCACTTACCGAATGGAACTGTTTTAATAAATCAATTGACTGCAGCATAACAAACATTGACATTGTACATGCTCGAAACTCCCCTGGTATTGTATTTCAGTACGACATTCATTCACGAAAGCGCGTGCCATGAATGTGGCCAAAGAACATTAATTTTCAGGCCCTGCGTATTTTGTACTCCGAATACGATGTCATGGGAAATTACCTTGACCGAGTCCATATTTTATTTTTTAATATGGGTGAATATGTTGCATTCCAACCTTTTAAAATCTACACACATCCGGTCAAAAAGTATACCCTGAATATGCTTTAACGTTGTTGTTTTTAACAATTTATCAATCATATCATGACGATATATACATGGACACGAGAGTGTCCACAGTTCCTATTAATTTATTCATCTATCACCTAATATATGAATATGTATATCGGAAGAAGGGTAAACGCAACTCTAAGACCAAATATTTATCCCGGCCACAGGGGACTGAGACAAACATCTGGATGGGTGGAAGAAGTACAAAATGTAATGGAAGACCTGTACCATTTCTTTGTTGTTTTATTTTGAACCGTATCCTATAATAAAGACGATAACAACAGGGAGGGAAATACGATTTTTCAAAAGTCGCAAAATAAGTCAGGCTCACTGTAAAGAATAGATATACATGTACAACTCATCCATCCATCCTGAATATGCTACAATTATATGATCGCAGAGTTGAACAACAGTTTAATACTGTGGTTTGTTGACTTAGTTATGTACTTAGTCTTGTTGACATTGCAGGAAATACTGATGCTGACACAAAGGCTGAGGCAGCCCGTCATGATGATGTTATCGTGGAATCCCGTATAGCGATTTCATACTTTGTGTGTCTGCCTATATGAGAAAAAGCGGCTTCAAGTTCCATAGGATGCTGAGACTATACAAGCGTCTGGTCCGTCATTGATTATTCAGCCGTCGTCCGTTGAAGAATCTCCTTGTCCATAATCCGAAGACCTATTCCGTATTTCATATAACAGCATTAGCACCAAATTCAAAGTATACCTAACATACTATACATAAACATAGGCTAATTTCCTACAAGAGTTAAGCGGTTAACAGTTTTCAATGATCCCGGCAAGTCATCAACATGTTCCATAAATAACAAATCCGTATCGCTGATCAGTATTCCTAATCCATATCATATTTTGAGTAAAGTAATCACCTAGGGAATGATGTAGCTCAGTCACTGTTTGATTGTGACAGTTGATATGCACATCTTGAGGATCTTGGAAGTACATGGGTTCATACGACCCCAAGCACCAGTTCTTGCACGCTACGCTCGTATTATGCTATCATCCATAAAAACAATCTTCAGGAGTTTACGACAGTTATAGGCTACACTCATCTTAAAAGTCAGAAACGTTTCGATCGGGCTATATAATCAGGCGTATAATTGATTGACGGGACATTTATTTTAAAAATGAACCATCCCTGATGTGTATTCCATGTAATGGAAATGTCACAGTTAAACAAATTGTGATCAACTACATAAATTTTATGATTACCGGAGGTTCTTTTTACTGAGCAGCTATTTTGGACGATCTGCTTAGTCGGGTCAGAGAAGATATGATTTTAAAGTTTTTGAGAGCTATCGGTTTATTGAATAAATTGTAATACGTCTATCAGCTCTCTGACGTGTTGCCTATCACTTTTGGATTGCTGTTAGATGTAGGCTTAATTTATTGTTGCACTTAAAGAATTTTATTTGATCGTCGCCACGTCGCCATATAGCTGGATTTATTGGATTTATTGGATAGCTGGATTTGCTGGATTTATTGGATAGCTGGATTTGCTGGATTTATTGGATAGCTGGATTTACTGGATTTATTGGATAGCTGGATTTGCTGAGCGCGACGTTAAATCTTATTCGCTCTCTCTGTCTTTCTCAATTAAAACTCGCATACGCTACCCTACACTATATATCCGTATACACTAGATAAGCAACACTGTGTTTTTTGGACACTATTTGGGCTTTATCCAACTTCATCGCGCGAAAGATTTACTGTACATTTTCGTAATTTTGAAATGTGCTTCGGTAAATTCCGCTCGTTGCTTGAATCAATGTTCATTTCAATCCCACTTTATTGCCACCTCTATACGGATTACATAGATCAAGACGAGACAACTCCCAAAACGAGCGGAATCATATGTCACCCATGATTGACAATCCTGAAATTGATGTCCAACTGATGTTTTCTATCGCACTGAGAACCATGAAACAAAGGGTTGGGATTGTCCTCTGTCTCAAAGTGCAAGAAATTATTTATTTTGTCCCTTAGAAAGAAACATGACGTCAACAGAACAGCCGTTGGTATATATCTGCGGGTTCTTTTTGGTTGCGCTTGATCCAAATGTTCGGAGAGAAAGCTCAAGGGTAGCACAGGTAATACAAGCCGCGAAAAACACACGATATTCATAAGAAAACTTAAGTCTATTATGGCATTAAAGATCTTTGCAACTATGAGCACCAACTTTCATGAAATATAAACAATACCCGATCTTTAAACTCCTGCCATACATAAGTTAGAATTCACGAGTAGTTACTGTAGTTCTAGTTTCTCCAACCCTTCTCCACTACGATGGACAATATTTGACTTTTTAACAAATTATGTTTCATATCAAATCTATCAAAATTCTTGGCTCATGATGGGGAGGAGCTACATGTATACGAAACTAAACCCTACCAAACCTTCTACTCTATCTTCGACAAAAAATTGAATGCTGACGCTATGTAGTTTATCATATGGTGGTCATTTTGAACCTATTTGTATAACCCCACGAGCAGGATCATGGATAAATTCAAAATGGCGGCAATATGGGGTAACAAAAATGTAATGTTTTCGTCATTCAAAATTCCTACTTTTCTGCGAGGAAAAGTGGGCAAAACTCTTTTATTTCACTTCAGATTATCATTTACTAATTATCAAGCAAGAAAACAGGTAAAAAAATTGAAAAAGCTGACCGAAAAATCTACAAAAAATACGAAGACACTGTCACGTCATCAAAACAGCCATCTTGAATTTTTGAACAATGGCATGTATAACTTGACCCAAGGGTATAATGTAGTAAGCTTCAGCCCCTTCTCAAGTGGTAACAAAAATTAAGTAAATATGAACAATGAACCTATATATATATATATACATTCAAATCATCTTGCGCATTATACAAGTTTGTCTCAACAAAATTTGTCGCCATGGACATATATTTGATGAATAACCGCGAGATACCTGATACCGAAATTCAATAAGCACGGTCGCGAGTGACATGGAAGCTCTATTGGATAGACGTCCTTGGTTCCGGAGCATATGTCTGGATGTGGCTTCGAGAAGAGATCATATTGGTTTCCTATTGTCAATCACTCAGTTAGTCGAGTCCCATATGGTATGGCCGGTGACAGCTAATTTCGACTGGTCCAGGTACGGTCTTGTTTCCTAGGGTGATTTATCAAGTCAAAGTAAAGAGACATAACCTCGGCCCGTGTCCACTAACCAAAGCAGCATTATATAAAATAGCCAACGTAGAACACGTGGAAATAACGAGAATTTATGTTTCCCTTCGCCCCGAGTTCAGCTCATTTACCTCGGGTTAAATCGACTACAGGGACCGACAAAATCAATTAATAATTGCGGAGAAATTATTTGCCGCTTTGCTCGAATGTCCTGTTCATAAATCTTAGACACATCGGAAATCGTGCCATGGCCGACGCAGAGGTCTGCCTAGGAACGGAACAATTGAGCAGCCCAGTAAAATTCACCGGAATAATTCCATCTATATAAGGTAACACAACGGATTTCCAGAAATTGATGGAAGAGCGCAGGGGTGGGGAGAGGGAGGGGGGGGGGAGATAATGACATTAATCAAGCTTAATATTGTACATCCAAAACGAATAAAATTAAGAGTTGGCACTTTTTTACTATAGGCTACAAGCATTTTAAGAAGTCGAGAGGCATTTGCTGTGAAAGTCGATAACTAATGTTTTTTGCACTGGATGCTGGATTCTAAGCTGAATTTTGTATTTTAGCTCCGCCAAAGTTAATTAAATGAACGATGCTATCATATATTAGTTTTAATTTGTTTATTTGGGCTTGGGCGAAACTTTCCACACTAAATCTTTGGATAAAACTCAAAATGTAAAACAATCCGATACGGCCGTTATATGGTCAGGTCACTGTGAAATAATCTGAATAAAACCATGTCTTGGTATTGCGGTTAGATTTTCCGATTTTGTAAAATTCTTCATTTTGTGTTTCGCGAAAAACTGTAAGACGAATCAGGAAATAATTATCTTATATGAAATAATATAGTTTGGACACTTTTAAGGAGAAATTTAAAACAATTTGAAGAAAAACGAAGAAAACATTGACCTACAGTCAAATGGCTTCATGGTCGCCAGTTTGAATTTATCCATGATACTATTTTGTAGGTAATGCTAATAGAATCTAAAAAAACCAATACGCTATACAGATGGGAAATTTCAGCTCTGAATCTCACTCGCTCCAGATATAGTTTGGAACGTTTAGTTGGAAGCAGGACAGGGAGGGGAGTGGTGGGGGGGGGGGGCATGGAGTTTCCCAGGACATGGGCGAGGGAATGACAGCCCACTGGTCTCACTGTAAATGCGAAAGAACAAAAGGGAGGGCAGTTATATTATAGCTTCCATATTTAATTCGACATGAGAATGTTCACATGATCACAGGAATAAGGCATCATGGCTAAATTCAAAATGGCGGCTGATATACGTTTCTTTCGAATGTTAGTTCTAGTTTTGAATTGTTCTGGCCACGGGGTAGAGCTGAACGGACTTACTAAAAACTACGAACATTTCCTCCGTCTATTTGCGAAGAATGACTGGATAGTTGTTTATTCATATGAAGATATTAGAAGACGATGAAGATGATAAATTTAAGTCTAGAGTTATATATATCACAGAGTGTCACATTAATGGATTTGCAGAGTTATATCTTCTGTCGACACGCATATATGATGTAACCGGAGTGAAGTTGCAGTTGTCTGTCGTTTTTGGCTGGACCAGATATAGTGTGTCCTTTAAGTCTATGAGATCAATTTGTACTTGTTCCATCATGTCCAAGAACTCCTTGAACAATGATTGCTTGAATTGGGCCTATTTCTCAACTTTAATATGCTGATTTGAGACTTTCTGTACTTCGTCAGCAGACAACGCATCGCGCCTCAGAAATGCTGTGAATTTGGATGCTATTGTGAGAACATATCAGATACAGATTTCGCTAGAATGACAATTAAGATATTATGCCCCCCACTTTAGAAAGAACACCACAGGATCTAGTTTGAACTGCTGTGCTGCCATGCACAATGTGCTCTCTGTTATGCAGAAACGCCATAACGGATAATTTATTGTGGGCTCGCTCGATGTGGTCTTCAGAAAGTATGTTCGTTATGCTTATGATTATACGGAATGGTTACACACTATAACTGTTTCCAATGAGTTCGTCGAGGTAATATTGCATGCATATTCCATATGATATCGTAAATGCCATCAGCACGATTGTTGATAGCGTCACTCTTGCTAGGTTAGGTGCTGGGTCATGTGGATGATCAAGAAGAGCATCCCCCCCCCCCCCCCTCCCAATGCGGACCGGGAACTTTTTGATCCCATGGTCCGTCACAGTTAACTTGCACGTCTATCTGTATCCATGGAAATGATCTGCAGGATGGTTTCAGAGAAGGATTCGCTCGGTGCTGAGAACGTTACATGTTTATGTGCTTACTAAACTGTACATGTATATAATGCCGCATATACGGGAATATCCATGGAGGGAACCTGGCCTTGTCTAGATATATACTATTGTTCTGATCTTCTGCCGGTCAAGTCATTTAGTAAAAACGTATAAACGTTTTGCTCAATTATTTGCACAGAGACTAAATACAACGAAAAGGGACAGAATATCATGAACATAAGCATGCATGTTGATCAATGTTAAAAAAAATACGCTTCAACAACTTTGGCACGTGACTGAAACCGCTTTAGTATAATAGATAGCATTCACAGTTTGCGGTTTTTCCTCATCAAATGACCGCATATTTGTATGTAGACATTACGACTCTTTCCCGATGGACGGGTCTTGCTATAGAATAACTGATTTATTGATTTCTTTAAAGAGGAAGCATCTGGACTGACTCCATGTTATAGATAACACTGTCTGTCTTGGAGAAGCTTAGGGTGATCTGAGAATAAGAGGATCCCATATAACTTGATCATGGCATGAAAATTCCCACTTGAGAGATGAAAAATGCATCAGCAGAATCCTACCATCCTAGTGTGATCTGAGAATAAGAGGATCCCATATAACTTGATCATGGCATGAAAATTCCCACTTGAGAGATGAAAAATGCATCAGCAAAATCCTACCATCCTAGTGTGATCTGAGAATAAGAGGATCTCATATAACTTGATCATGGCATGAAAATTCCCACTTGAGAGATGAAATATGCATCAGCAGAATCCTACCATCCTAGTGTGATCTGAAAATAAGAGGATCCCATATAACTTGATCATGGCATGAAAATTCCCACTTGAGAGATGAAAAATGCATCAGCAAAATCCTACCATCCTAGTGTGATCTGAGAATAAGAGGATCCCATATAACTTGATCATGGCATGAAAATTCCCACTTGAGAGATGAAAAATGCATCAGCAAAATCCTACCATCCTAGTGTGATCTGAGAATAAGAGGATCCCATATAACTTGATCATGGCATGAAAATTCCCACTTGAGAGATGAAAAATGAATCAGCAGAATCCTACCATCCTAGTGTGATCTGAGAATAAGAGGATCCCATATAACTTGATCATGGCATGAAAATTCCCACTTGAGAGATGAAAAATGAATCAGCAGAATCCTACCATCCTAGTGTGATCTGAGAACAAGAGGATCCCATATAACTTGATCATGGCATGAAAATTCCCACTTGAGAGATGAAAAATGAATCAGCAGAATCCTACCATCCTAGTGTGATCTGAGAATAAGAGGATCCATATAAATTGACCATGGTATGAAAATTCCCACTGGAGAGATGGAAAATACATCCTAACCATACCCCAACTTCATCTTTCTCGAAATTGGGAATTTTCATCCCTTGGTCAAATTTATATGGGGTTATTTTTCTCATATATTTAAACCATTACTTTGATCAGTATCATCCCATAATTCTACACTCTGAAATCGTTGACCATATCTCTTCTCCCATTGGCCAAAATAGCATCAAGTGATGTGAAATTGAAAATTTTACAACTCGATCAACTTTGCATTTCGAAGTTTACACGTTTCTTGACGAACTACTTTTGTAGCAGACGATGAGGTTTCTCGTACCGACTGGATTTGACCTATAGAACTCAGGACGGAACGGTAACAGTTCACGCCTACAAATTCATTACACTAACGTCGTAGTTGGTTAAAGACCTCGCAGATGAAGAATGAACAGTTACACAATTTATTTACAACCGAACGCTTGGTGAGTGGGAATAGGAAATGGACATGAGTAACGGAGTGCAGGTACGTTGACCAAGTGAAAAAAGAGTGGTACGGCACAAGCATTCGCCCTGACGTTTGACAGCCTCGCCCGATTCATTCGTTGATTATTATATCCAGTCGTCTTCAATTATCCAAAGTATTTTCAATCAGATTCATATTTGTCCAGGTGTCCCTAAATTATGAATTTATTCCAACTGTTGAAGCGTAAATATCGTTCTTCTTTTATAGCATCAGCTTGTACAAAAATAGCAATGTCACATGCGCCCGCGCTCACTGGTGAACAAGTTTAAAGTTGACTCTCTTGCCGCAGTCCGCCGCAGAAAATAGTTCTAGTTCAATTTATTTTTAATTTTCATGTTTGAACAATTCTGAATAAAATGAATAATTACTTACTCATCAAATGATATATTCATGAGAAATAAATCTTATCATTAACAAAAAATTTCTGAACAAATGTAGGCATATATATTCAGAAGTCAGTGAAGAGGGCACTTGCATGTCAGCTGTTTACGGGTGACTGGGTCAAATTCATCTCTAAAGATATCTGTAAACGTCTTCCTTCCAACAAAAAAATATGCATAATTCGACTGATAAATTAGAGTGAAGAATTATAAGGATTGACTTTCGCATTTTGCAGGTTCATCGGGGTATAAACTGTCAAATGATGTGGCTCAAACTACGTGTAAACTGTGCTCGCAAGCTCGCAAGTTTACGCAGTTTAAACCACATCATTTGACAGTTTATACCCCGATGAACCTGCAAAATGCGAAAGTCAATCCTTAAATATTCATGTGTGGGATGAATGATCCCAGTACGTTATCCCGCATAGGTTTTACAGGGTATTATTTGAGAAGAAGAGAGAATGAATAGATGGACGGAAAGGCAGATGATTGGAAGAGCCAATAAAGTTTTATAGAATTTTAAATTTTAAAGAATTTCATTGGTCAATTCAAATAGATATCCTATATTTTGATTGGCTGGTGGATGAAATTTAAAGAACTTCCAGCCAATCATATAATTTCTGTAATGGACCATTGTTGTGTGAGTATATTGATGAATGAATGGATGAAACAATGGGCTGGTGTGTTGAATGAGTGAATAAATACACGAATGGTTGAACGTCTTGGAGTATACAGCTTGTTGGAAGAATGATCACTGAGCACTGATCATATATCTGCATATGGTAGGATTCTGCTGGTGGACTGTTAAACCCCGAGGTTGGAATACACTTACTTATTCATTTGGCATAAAACAGGAGGCGGGTGACTTCAAACATATTAGCGAAAGGCATTTTGTAGATAATATTTCGACATATTATTATTCTTGCCAAGATATTTCACAATTATCTGTAGGTTTATTATTGTCTTGATGGGGATTCTTGCATTCGCCATGTTTATCTCGTGTTGAGGCGTTTACTTCATCAGACGCCCTCGATGCTCATCCATTAACATCCATGACACCATTGTCATCACAGCTCCCGAGATTGCGTATCTAATTCCGGTTAAGCCGGTACTATGGGCCGTGTAGTTAGTTCAAAGTTTTCGCATGTACATATGCAATAAAAGAGCAGCTGAGATATAAAGGCTACGCTTTAATTAGTATCCTCCGTATTCTAGCCGAGGAAGGCCTTCCTGTGGACGTATGGTTGATTTTTGGTCGTCAGGCGTCGTCAACACTTTCTCACAACTGGTATATCTTACTAATTTTCGTGCAATCTAACACAACAGTCCCTAACCCGAACCCTAACCCCTAACCCTAATATGCACTGATTATGCCTACATCATCTCCCACTAATGGACAATGATGAAGCGCTAGACTAAAGTACGTCTGTGTGGTTCGTTTAATCTTAACTTAATCACAGCACAAACGTATAACCCCTAAACACGGCGTCTTTTCATCTTGAATGATGTTTTATACGACAGGAAGACCGAGGAGTTATTTTTATCAGGCTATAAACTATAAAGGCGTTTCTAAAACATGCTGAGATTGAAAAAACCTTGTTTAATAATGCATTATTCCCCACTGTGTGGAAAAGTCAATATCACTAAAAGACTCACCGTAATTTACCATGACTTTTTTGCATTTCTCCGAAGCAAAAGACGTAGGGCAAATGACGCCAAGCTTCAAACTAAAGCATTTCGTTGCGATGAAGAAAGCGTTGTTAATGTTGTGAATGTCTATACATTGTACACTATGCTGGTATGAATTATGGCTTGGACTGGAAGCATTTCATTGAGTTTGCGCTGACAGCTGATCTTTCGCCAAGAGAGGAGTGGGGATAGTGTATTCCACTAAATAATGAATAATGTGCTGGAATTCCGGGTATTTTTTTCTCGCGTAAACCGAATCTAAATGGTAGAATATTAGACCTCTGTGAGGGCTTTTATACTCCGATATCCGACGGGGATAGGTCTTTCGCCAAAATGTCATCAGCGTGGCTCTTTCTCAATCCCGAGGGAATCTAAATTACATTTGTATTCAAGCCAGGTCGGCCATTTCCTAACCGCCTTGTTACAGTGCCGTATGCTGACTGCACTTTTTATTAACCTGCACGCCAGATTCATTACCAAGCTTTATTGCGCGCGAAGAAATTGGAGAAATGGACTCACGGAACAGTACCGTATGCGTAATTCGTAATACGTTCTACAATCGCCATAGTTGAGCAATGAGGCAGTTTTCATTTGCATGTAACCATTTAGCTCATTCTGACCTTTGGCCAACCGCCGTTTTCCGGATCGGTTCTGGGAATGACAGTTGTACAAAACCTCTATTTACCCCTCGCTGTCCGCTACCACTACAGCGCACCATGACGCTGCGACGTCAGTTGCAATAGATGATTAGGTCTCCACTTCTCAGATCTTGAATAGCGTTCTTGTTCTTTTCCATCCTGTCTAACTACAAGCTTCCCAAATCTTGTTCCCCACAGGCATGAATTTTCCGGCCATCGTCTTCGCATTACCATAGTCATTGACAAGGGAGATACCAGTCGCCGACACCATGTCTGGGAACCGTACGGTGCTTGTCGACGTCTGTCACGTGACCACTCCGCAGGGAGATTTAGCTTCAATCGACTGAAGCCGCGTCAGCGAGTTCAATTCATCTACACAGTGAAGTGATACACTCGCATTAGCAAACGGAAAATTGCCTCGCTCAGCCACAGTTGCCAGACTTCCAGCACACCCACAGCAACAGCGTTCAACAGCAACGGTTTGAATAGATGTGTGTTGGAAGAAAGTTTCAACCTGCTTCCATCTCAATTTGAAGAGCGCACTATGGTAAGCTGCTTTTGGAACAGCAGCGATTTTACTCGGAGTTTTATCAGGAATTCTGTATCAACGGACGGAGGGAACACCAACCTTGACAACATATTGGAATGTAGAATCCAAAGGCTATTCTGCTATTAGTTTTCGCGAAGGATACCAATCCAGTTACAAAGCTCCAGAGACGATATGGTGTTTTATCCGAGATGATTCAATGCGGAGACGCTTTCTTCTGCACACAGCACTCTTCTGTCTCTTCTGTCTCTTCTGTACAATTATATACTGGAGGAAGCGGGTTGGAACGACAGGATCTTGCGCTACTGGTGAGTATACACGGCAAACTGTCGTTCTATGTATCCTTACTTAAGATTATTTTGTGTATGCTGACGTTCCTTTCTGATTCCGATCCATTGTATATTTGTGAGCCGTTAGGCCCAACAGGTGGCCATATTGTTGAGGGCAGAAGTCCTAGGACAGCCAAAGTGAGCTTTTCGGATGGAGATAATTTTATCAGCATAATTGCGATATGCGATGAAGAATGATACCGTTAGCTGATGGATTTGGTTCTCTATAGCTAAGATTCAGATAGTGGAAGTTTCTAAATATGGTATGAAAAAAACCATATGCTTAACAGCGAAAAGTAAATGTATATTAAACCTCTGGCATATTTATATAATGCTCTTTGTCTCTCTGTTATACCTCCTTGTTGGCTAACCATTCAACCGAAAGCTTTATTTGAAGGGTTTTAGAATCGGATGACAAAGCGAGCATATCGTTATGGTGAACAGTTATCAATCACGATTTAGCACCGGGTGGATTCGCCGCTAAGCCATAAACCGTCATGTACAGAATATTAAAGAGTCTCTTGTCATAATGCCGCTTGCACTATGCTGGTGTTGTCCATTATTTTATGCATGGATTATTCCATGCCTAACTGAACAAATCGTTATGACGCAGAGGAAATTGAGCGTCTCTGTTCTTTTATCTTTCGTTTGATTCCTTGCGTTTTGGTACGCGGTTCTATACTTTGCTTCTCCAATTACTGCTTATCCCAAACCTCTTCCTTGTTACAGATGAATTGTCGATTTTGGTTCATATGGTTTCCTTTACAGTATTGTCCAACTCTTGACAATCATCCGTTCTTGTAGCAGCTTAAATTAACATTTCTGGCTGCAAACTTGGACAACGCGTAGCCGTTGTATTCAATGTGGGTTTGTTTCAATTATGAAATTAGGGAGAATCGTCGAAGCAAGCGTTAGGCCTACACGTTGGTGGCACATGTTCTCAGTAGCATGGAACCATTAAAGTTAGATGTCAATCGGATTTTAAATGTAGTATACTAGTGTACGTACAAGTATGCTATCGCATGACTCATATGATCATATGCATGGATCAAATATATATTTCTCAGAAGTTCTTCGTCCTTTCCAAGTAAACCTTCGCCATAAGTCTGAGTTATGGTGAACACGCTGCAGGTAACTGATGACGTCAATTTCCCTTCTCAAACTTATTCTCAAACATTGAATATTGTTTGATGTTAATCCACCCTTAGTACATATATATGGACAAATGGTTGGACATTTTCATGGTATTATATATCCCTTGGCGAGTCTCGTACAATTTCGCCTATAACGTGTGGCCTGACCTCAATACATTTGAACAGAAACGCCAACACAAAACAGTACATTTTAACACACGTATATCTGTTTTACATGTTTTACATGATATGGATGTTGTCCATCCTTGTATGGACGTGTTCATACCAATAAATAGCTCGTGATGTGTCTCGTCCAGTGTCGCTTATTGTACATGGCCGAATCTGATCACTGTTCCCTTGAACAGAAGAGCCAACACAAGAACAGTGTATTCTAATCTGCTTTACATACATAACACGTATACAGAATTCGCGGAATGAATGGATCGGGTGGGGGTTTGCGCTAGATATTTCAGAACCGTATTCACGATGCATGCAGACTCACAGTAAAGATTCAAAGATATAGTTTTGATAAATATGATCATACCGATCGATGACGACAAAAAACATCACCCTCGAGCATCATTCTACGGACTATCGTTTTTGTCTTAATAGAAACTAGCTTAAGTTGATGAACATTGTTGATGAACATGTCTTGCTGTCATTAAAAACTGTTGACCGCTTCTCTCTTGCATTTTTTATTTTATTTCGTGCATATCTGAAATTGATGAAAATGTATTTGCATTATTGAGGCGGAAATTCTGTTGTAGACGACAGTTGAATATAGAATGTCGGATGTGATGCCTAGAATTACACTTCAATTATCCAAGCATTTTAGTGCCAAAAAAGTTATATGCATCGAAGCTTTTATCTAATTCCGCTCAAGATCAAATCTCCCGCACAGGGTAAAATATTATTTTCCCTGAATACTCTAATCTTATGGTGTACTGAAAATGTCAGTTCTTCGTCGAACAATGCGTTATTCGAATATAACTGAATGCGTTGTCATGGCAACAATGTCGAGTTATATAGGGAACACAAGAATCGTTAGGAAAGTGTAAAAAAAGTCCATATTCTTGTGCAATAAAAAGAGAGCGTCCAAATATGCATTTAGATAAAACGGAGTGATTTATTTATGTCCAAAGTTGGGAACAAATATGTGCCTTCATATCAATAACATCATTATTTCCAAACAACTGAATGCAAGTTCTGACGCTTATATTTATGCAGAGGCTATGTAGAAGTGGCGATTTTCTTCATACCTCAGCATTTATATATACCGAACGTTATAACGTTGTAGGAGTGACTGAAGTTGAGGTGGGAATGGAAGCATCACATTTGCTGGAGGCCCTACGTAACATCATTATAGCTGGAGACACCTGTTTATTCTCGCGTCGTTTTCCAACAAGATTTAATTTCAAATCCGAATTAACTTCTCTTTGACTGAATTTGTGAAATTTGGGGGAAATCTGTGGCCATTTTTGACAATTGTCCTCCTATTTCAGATCGCAACGAAGTAGATAGCTTTTATTTGACTGAGTTGACTACGGGTATTCTTGGGTAAATAATACAAAGGTCGCTTGTTATTGCTTGAGAATACACGTAATCAACCAGGTCTGTCCAACACATGGCTCACTGGGTAAACGTCGTTTCCTAGCGAATCCACGGAGATGTCACTTTACCAAATATTGGCATTACTGGCACCGACTTGTCCGGCCCTTCTACCGGAAGCTCTGGTCGCAAGAGGATTAACTGCTCCCCGAAGGTAAGATTGTCCTTCTCGCTCTAATGACCAGTCTGTCGGTAAAGACCATCTGTCTAGCTAGTTTTGCTGTGAACAAATTTCCACCGTGTTGGATGGATTAGATCCCCGTATATTCCCTTCTGATCATTACCATTCCAAGACCGTTTATTAAATTGGACTCATTGTGATGTCCACCCCACCATCTGGTTTTCGATTGGCCGTTTAAGATTAGGCGACATTAATTGTTCTGTCCACTGTGGCAAATGTACATCTTTATAATAATAGTAGATTTTCCATTTGGGATTTAATGCCTATAAGCACAGGGATTATTTTTACTAAAACGCACATACTGTATGGTGTTTCATAATGTAGTTGGACATTTACCGAATTCCATATAGGCCACACCTGTTTATCTATGTAACAAGTACATTGGTTTATCATGCAAACTTACGAGACGGACAGATATTCAAAGTTCTAGTTATTGTCTCGGTAGTACTTCCCTGTGAGACTTCCTACAGTGCATGCTCCACTGTACAGGTTGAATCCGCCATAATCCGTACTGCTCGCAAATTTAGGAGTTCGCCCACTGAACTGATCGTGCTGCGGCCGATTAACAGTCATAGATGTGGGAACATGGCCGCACTACCTTTCATGTGGGTATTACATTTAATGGATTAAACATATTTCAAAATAAATCTTCGGATTCACAATCAACAGTGATATTGAAAAAAAAAGACTGTGCCTATTTCACTTTTCGTGATGTGCTCTGTGCGGGCGGGAATCCTGCCCGAGACATCTGATTGGTGACTAAGGGTATTGTCGGCGTCGGGCCTCACGAATATAAGTTCTGAATTACAAATTGCATTCTACTAATATTTTCCCCCGTTTAGGCCGCTTCTTCTATCTTCTTATCAGATGACTTGATAGGGCTATTACAGCATTGCTTCGGGTAATTTGTATCTAATACCACTCAAGTCGGTGCTAGGAGCCGTGAGGTCATGTCAACCAAGATTTCCACTATAGCGTCTACAATAGAAGCGTGACTGGAATACACATTCACAGGGATCATGTTTGATTCTTGTGATATGTTTAGATATGCACTTCTTGTCAGTACGTCGGCATCTTTTTCCACCATCTTTATATGTTGCCTTTAATTACTAAACCCCACTAGGTCCTGTAACATTCAGAGACGGTGGTGGGGGCGTGGTCGTGGGAGGATTCTGATATCACGTTTAAAGTGAGGCAGCACCCTGATTGCTTGGAGGATATAAGCATACAGTTACTTCTTCAAACGAGTATGCAGCCTTTCCAATTCTTGGTCTTAGTCAGTGGCTTTCCAATGCAACTGAATGGACGATTTATAGTACTCATATGTACGAATTTCGGATAAAATATGCCGGTGTTTCTTTGCCTAGAACGAAATGTGCTTCCCAATCTGATCACGTGAGCTATATTTAAATATTAATCAGTGCAATGTTAGATTTTCTGCAATAGTACGCTCGTTCCTTTGAAGAATTACCCAGCAAGCAATTATTAGCTGCAGACTCCAGCTAAACTATGCTTTAGACAAAGTGCATGAAATAACAATTATTCCCCGAAGCTCATGGGTGGTCCTTATATCATATGCAACATTAAACCTTCGCATAGTACATGAAGCAATTGGAATTACCTGGTATATGAGGCATGGCGAAATTATTGTTTTCCGCGACATACCCTGCCCGAGAGGAAATAAGCCGTCATTATGTCTGTCGGCAAGGAAACGCCATACTATTCGGTTTGCTACTAATATGAGCTCGAAGTGTGATGGTCTTCTACGGAGATGTGACAATAAGTGTGCACTTATGTTTCATTTTTATCTTACGATGCAAAATTATTCCAATATAATATTTTCTGGGATGAAATTAACTGCCATAATTGAGCTTAAACTATCCACTCGTTGTAATTTGAAGCACCGACCATTGAAATGTAAGCTGAATATAGGATCATATGGAGCTCATCATCTAGCATCAAATAAAGCATACCACGGGGAGAAATAATATGACTGCGTGTACCATACTGTGACCAGGCGCCTGTGTATGATAAATTTTCGCGAGTTATACTATTTTGGTCCACTGCACAGAATGAGTTATAACATACACTTCCCTTTCTTTCACCATACGATTAAGGATTTTCGAAAGCTGTTCAGCTTTGCTCAATATTACCCAATCTTAAATATCATAACACAGAACATTATATCTCACATCAGCGCTATATAAATCCCGTGCGATTTTCAAACTACATCTGTTAGCCAATCAGCTGGCTATTTGGGAGAAGCGTTCAAATAGGCTTCGCCTGTTCGCCAATCCCTGTTTCCCTCGTAAAATAAATATACTGTTTAAATCAGGAAGAGCTTTAAAATAATGCCCCTAAGCTAGTAATTACACACAAGTGCACATGGAGCAGTATAGTAAACAATATAGCGAACAATATCATGCACATACATGGCCTGTGGTAAATGCTTTCTCCGTCCAGAAAATTCAAAGGGTTGCTCCAGCCGAAGATTATAAATATCTGTGAACCAAACGCCAATCAGTGTCAAACTGAAAAAGCAGAATTGTCCTGATTGAATTATTATGGGATCTCGGAGAATACTGGCAAAAAGCTTGCACGAATTTTTCATAGCGTTGCTAGGAGATGGTATTTCCCCGATATTCCACTTTGGTTTACATGGACTGAATAGTACCCAGTGTCTAATTATATGGAGAAACATTAATTTATTTTGGATAGAGCTCGCCTAACAGCAGTTTTCACGAGATGTGTATGAAAGGAATAATGGCTCCATCATTTTATTTCACCTACACAGGTATAAGATATTTTTACTATTGATCGTGGAAAAAGTCCTTACAGTAGTTATATTTATTTTAACAAGAAGATTTCACTGTCATACGCTCTGAGTTCCGAGCGTAAACCGATTGTTCCTGTATATGGACACCATATCATGCAATTCCATGTTAATTCTGCTATCTGCATTCCCATAGTGATAATTTAAAAACTTCAGCATTCCCGCTTCTCAATAAACTACATGTACATATAGTGACTACGTGTGATCTCTGCTTAGACATCCGGTCTTACAATAGAAGCTCGATACAGTGTGTTGAATTTCATGACATCATGGACCAAGTGACATTAGTACACATATCTCTCTTCGAATGATATATATAGGCAGTAATGTGGAAATGATGTAATGTAGGCCTATTGACAAAAACTAAAACTTTGATAACACCCTTGTTGCTATGATGTATTGGACGTTATAGGATGAGCATGTATTAAACACGACATAGTTGAATTGTTCGCTCTCATTGTATACTGCATTAAAAGCTACATCTGCCGTGTAGCCACACGGGGGTAATTGTTAATGCAGCAGTTCCGGAGATAATGATAAAGCTATTTGATGAAATATGGGCTGTTGAAACATGGGGTCGTATGTCGTAAAAACTTCAATAAATCGATATGATCAGCTGACAGGACGTGAACCGAACTGTTAGTATTTGAGGATTGCTAACATCCAACTACGCATCCTATGTTAACTGTTGGGAGTATAATGCTTATTCCATTGCATTTTCCTTAATATTTTCTAAACTATAGGCTGATCGACCTAAAACACACAGGAGGACGCTGCATGTGTTTATCATGGTGAAGTTGGTTCATTGCAGTTATTTTGAAGAAAATTGAAATATTCAAGATATCTTGGAACAGATCGACTGGTACTTGAGTATGGGGGTGTTCCGTTTTTTTCTCGTTTTTTTTTGTACGGAGGATTGGTGTCGAGATTCATTACTCAGTCGTCGTTTCTGAAGCATGTCCGTGTTCCCATAATAAATCCATAGATGTATCAAATAAAAATGGTAATATGCAAACAATGTTTCTTGATAATGCCTGTCAACATTGTCAATGCAATCTTTAACAGAATGATCGACCCGGAACAGCTCAACATGATATCATGGCATAGTTCTTATTATTACCCCACAAGCAAATTCGTATTCAATATCTGGATTGTGATTGGTTAAAAGGTCGGGTCGTATAAACCCATACAACCCGAGTGATGTCTTGCTACTCGGGGTATATAAAAAACAACTCAAGTGCGATTGGAACCGCCGCTCTCGCTTCGAAAGTTAAGCTGACCATATCTCGATATGTATGGAATAAAATCGCCCACTCGTCAAAATTTAATGGAAAAACGTCACAGTTCATCATTGTCACTGAAGTGTCCGACATATAACTCAACAAAACGTGTCATTTGTTCCAAAAATAAAGGTCGTTTTCCGAACGAAACAGATCGAAATGGACTGATTGTTATGGCGCGTCTCTCGCAGCGCAGTAGCAAAATGCGGAGGGTTTCGTAATCGAAATGTCCCGCTGAATTTGTCCGTTGTACCGTTGGATCTAAATGATAAATCTTTTTCAATATGTTGAATATAAGATGAAAAGGCTTGAGGGATAATAAATTCGTTATTTAGGTTTTCCCCCGGTTGTATGGAAAGTTACGACCCTCCCTGAAACTCATACACCCTGAGGCATCAGTCGTAACTTTCCATACACTCGGGGGGAAAACCTGAATAACTAATATTATCCTGGGGCTTTCTGAGAGCAATATGGTGTCCATAGCAACCGAACTGATATTACCAGTTCTACAAACGAAGCAAACTTATACAGATTCTTTAGATCAACTATGGTGTAGGTAGAATCAAATGTTGCAACGAGTCTTCCTTTTGGAGAAAGCTCGCAAAAGCTATTTCAGCGTATGAAGCTGTATCCAAAATAATGCACGGTCTCACCATACACATGTTAATAAATATTGATGAGCGCTGACCAGTTCATAATGCGAAGTTGTAACGTGAACGTGGAAGAGCGGTTAGGAGTATCGATAAACAGATTTTGCGATTTTTTTTAAATTTTATAAAATGTATCACACACAATACTGCATTATACACGACTGATTTACAATGCCCACTGTGTAGTATACTCAACCACAGTATTTCTCATCAGAGATGCTTTATATTGTGCTAGATGATGAGTTGTAAACTATGTACTACATTTTGGTGGCCTGCTAACCTATTTGCGGCCTTCTTCAGTTTCAACAGCTTCCTTTAATTTGTTGCTTTCTTTATATTACGTAATCATGATGTTGTCATCAGAAACTGCTGATTCCGAATCATGTCAAAAACATCTTTTCATTGGCACCTTGTGCTTCTGGCGACAAACCATACGGTTTCTTAGCAACGGCGCAGTAGCATCTCCGAGGTTTCCCTCATTCACTGAATTTATATTTACTAGAAAGCCTGCTTTGTCTCCATACTAAAATTTCGGAAGCGAACAGATTTGTTAAGTGGCCACTATGCATATTTGTGATGTATAGCTACAACGTGACAGCGTTCCCTCGAAAAACTCCATTGTTGTGGAACAATCTTCAAAATACTTTACTGTGTTGACCTGGAGGCACTATAAATAGCATATTTGCGACCCTTTCACAATCTTTCTTGGAGCGGATAATATACAAATCTGCTACTCTTGTAATCTAGATATTGACATCACGGTTTATATTCTTAGTGGCTTTCGATGTATTTCGTTTTTTGAACATTTTGTTTTTTTTAAATACTTTAATTTCATGCACATTTGGAGCTGATGCTGCCATACGAAATAGGTATTTTGGTTATTGACGCGAGAATTCTTGATGGACGGCGGCTGAATACTGCATGTCGGATCTGACACTCGCTATTTTATTTATCTCGTCGATTTTACGACAAGAAGGATGATTAATTCCGACATGGTCATCTATCCTTTTCTTGACAGTAATATTCCAGTGGGACATACATATGGTGTATACATATCACCACTAATGACATTTGCTAGATCCTGTGTCACAAAACATTATTGCAGAAACTTATACAACCGGGCTGTACCGCCATGCAAGCTCTCCCACTCAAAGTTTCTCAACTTTGGCGATAAGCTTAACGCATGCTGACAGCAAAATACGAGCGTAGCGTGCAAGCTCTATGGCGTTATGTTTCGTAACTTGTGTATAATTCCGCTTAACCCGAGGCGAGGGGCGGTATGAACTAATTTACTTCTGGGTCCTCAAGGTGTGCACACAAACAGCCACAATCAGCGACATAGATTTGATATTTTCGGAACATCGTGATGTCTTGACGGTATCATTGAAAACTGTTGACCGATGACCTCTTGCAGGAAAGTAGCCTTGATTATGCATCATATGATATGATTGTTTTTTTCCATTTGGTGCTAATACGGAATAGGTCTTTGAATTATAGATGACGGCTGCGTATGGAATGACGGACTACACGCTTGTATCCAAAATATATCATAGATGATACAAGATATATATCACCTCACCAAACATGATGTATTACTGAGAGAGAGAGAGAGAGAGAGAGAGAGTGAGACGCGTTACCTTCACTGGGTTGAATGGGCAAATTCAATGATAATAAATATCATCATATAATTCATGTCGAATCACATTTTCCATAGAAATATCAATTTGACGTAAAGACAATGAGAGCATCCATTAAATCATCTCTTGGAGGGAAAATATCCGCGACACCATTAAAAGATTGGCAGTAATCGCACAATAAGTTATCGTGTTTTCTCCAGTGAATGTGGATATTTTATGACAAATGTATTTCGCCGAGGGATAGTTCTCCATCATGGAGACATTAAGGAAGAAGAGAAAACCCAAACTGTTCGAAGAAAATCTGACCACTGCATGCAATTCGCAAATGGACTAAGTTATATAGTTACCGGAGTTAAATGGAAGATATAATATGATCCAAAACAGACAAGGAATTTTATTGATTTTATGCTGTGTTGTTCTGGTTTGTATGTAGAATTTGCTCTCATTCTCCATTGACAAATGGGAAAACACAAGCAATTTTCTGCCTAATGTCGGCCGTAGTTCTGACTGGTATGAGTGAATCCGGACATATGAAACCGACAGAAGAAGCAAGTTAATGCTTTACTGCGCTCCAAGCTCTCCTCCGGTATGTCCCCGCATTCGCCATCAATGTCCGGAATAATGGGGCTTCCTAAATTGTCCTCTCGCAATGGAAACGTTGCCGGTGTACCGTTGAAGTCTGGGGAATAGAGTTGTAAATGACCCCTATTTGCATTACTATAATTCCGGCGGTGTAATGATGAGTCTGTGGTATTGGAGCTTTGCTCATCGCTTTCATTTGGGATTTTAACAAGTTTATATCAGATACTCAACAGAAACTAATTTTCCAGACATTGCGTTTCGGTCAGCAGCAATTTGTAGAATTGGTCGTCGAGAACCAGAGGGTGCGACATGTATATCGATAGAAGACGAGTCGCAACTATAGCTAGAGGGCGCTGTGCTCGTTTTAATTATACCCCCCGTTCTCGGTACACAGATACGGACGTTAAATCCAGTATCATCTCGCTGATGGTTTTGGCGGTTATCTCTTGATGCGATCCCGATAAGAATCCTTCATCGCAGTAATGTCAGATTGATGTTGTACATTTTTGTATCTTTTATCTGAATATCAGACATGCTAACATCCTTCCCATTAGAGACATTTAACCTTTACTATGTGATTCTCCATTTTAACCGCATTTTAGCCGTTGGTGTACATGTATATCTGACAGTAGGAGGTATACTACATGTACCATGATCATGAAAATTTTAGTACAACTTTATGATTCTGCATTCTATGATTCAGAACAAAAGAGAGTGGATTTACAATTAATTACTCCATCTTTAATTATACTGTCTATCAAGCATCGACCAACCCCCAAAAGTGTTCGATACAATTTCATTATTTATGAGGCGGATACAAAGCTCTTTATGGCTTCTGTTATCGTAATGGAAACGATGTAACATACCCGGATAAGTTCTAAACGCGTTAGTAAATGTATGGAGGAATTTAATTATTCAGATGGTGAGAGAAATCTTCAGAAATGGAAGATGTTGAAATTCTACCATCAACAATATATTTAGAAAGAAAGTTTAGTCTATGATTGACTTTAAAATCTTCAATCTTAACCTATTTCAGGTCTTTCATGTGCATATTCCATTCAATATAGACTAGGATAGTTGTATTTCTCTCTTTGAGTGTATAACAAGCAAAGGAGTATCAAAACTTTTAGGTTGCCCCTGGTATGAGGACAATTGGCCATAGTCAGATCATAGCATCAATACAAGGAGCTGTTTAACAGTTTAACTTCAGCAACTTACATCTTTCTTTCAGCAATGCATGGCCATTTGCGAGAAGGGGACGGTGGGCGTCGGTCCACACATTTATTTGTTCTAAATAAGATCTTGCATTCCATTATTACTCCTTTGGGCCATTTTTTTTATTGATAGGGCTATTACATCATCACTCAGAACTATTTATATCTAATACGGCTCAAACCGGTGATAGGGACCGTGTGGCCATGTCATTCAATACGTCCACATGAGCACCTACAATAAAAGCTGAGATACAAATCACCACGGGGATCAGTTTTGTTTTTCGTGATGTTTTTAGAAATATGCAATCAGTATGTTTACCTTTGGGGTCATATCACTTCTTGTCA
This sequence comes from Hanleya hanleyi, assembly GCA_036873755.1. Taxonomy (NCBI): domain Eukaryota; kingdom Metazoa; phylum Mollusca; class Polyplacophora; order Lepidopleurida; family Hanleyidae; genus Hanleya; species Hanleya hanleyi. The sequence goes on from JAVTVY010051750.1 coordinate 153,000, forward strand.
GTACGCCGGCATCACTTTCCACCACCTTTTGGATGTTGCGTTTTAATTCTTCCAATGAGCTGATTGTCATTTTCTTCAATAAATCAACTGTTGATATATCGAAATAATAATACATCTTGATTAGTCTGATTATTTCAACACAGACCAACATCGGTATGACGTGTGGTATCTCTTTCTGCGGCAGGATCAACATGTCAAAGGGAATACATATGACGTCACTGCCCGCGAATATCTGACATCCACGTGCGTATTAATCTCAAGTGTGACTTATTATAAAGTAAATAATTTTTTTTATAATGGTAGAGTACTGTATTAACTCCCCCTATCTTGTCCTGCCTCTCTCTCACTGACATTTTTTTTAGATCTATATATCAGTATAAAATTGCCATAGAATTATAGAAAATATAAAAGGTAATAGAAAGTATATTGGTTTTAAAAGTAATATCGCGGCAGGGTTGATGCTGTTTAAGTGTTCTCTGCAACACCTGTAATTATAAGGCCATGCATCACAAGGAGAATATATAAATGTAGAAAGTCGTCAGAAGACTAACCCCGAGGAGGTTTTCCCATCTTGTTATTATCTCTGGCGTTGGATTAATATAATATAAAATCGTTTCACCCCACTGTATGACATGAACCCGATTTGTCTACTATATATGCTGGCGGGTCGGTTAGAATTGTCCATAAATCTGTCCTAAATTTTACGAATTTATGATTTTTTTAATGATTTTCGTTTCATAGGGAGACATAAACTGAAGGATAGTTTGGGAGGTATATATTTGACTCAGGCCATCGAAGTACCCATGTCTAGTCACGATGTTTTCTTCATTTCAAACTTTGGCTGACGATTGAAATATGTCGTGGTATCGGACACCATCGAAGCCATGCGGAGGGCCACTAAAACCCCAGATTTTTTCTCGTCAAAGTGTAACTTGGTTGTGTTACAGAAATATTTGACAAACCATGTACCCTTACGTATACGTAATGGCCAATAACTGTTGATCATCTCGTGTAGAATCGGTCCACGTGTCGCTATTTCTTGACCTCAATGGCCGACTGACTGATTGACTGCGTTTTCTCTCAGGGGATATCATTAGTCCGCCAGAGGGCGTGATGAAAGACTGGGGCAGCTAAGCCATTATCTTGTTTCTGTGTGCTCCACAGTCGGCTGTATATAATGGTGCTAAAACGTCGTACCTTTGTAAGAAGCGGTTAGGATTATTCGGGAAAGCTGCATGCAAGCTCATACAGACGCTGTTTTTAGGATAATGGACTGAGAGTAAAAAGTTAAAAGAGCACTAAAGAGTCTCCTCGAAGTTTGACTGCTAAGGTTCTAACCTCTCTCAGCGACGTGTTGCCGCAATTTAACGCGGCATCCCCCCTTGATGTTTCACATGACAACGCATTTACATTCGCATCTGAACTATGCCCATTCTACCGATGGGCAAAATGCCATTGTGAAATTGTGTATTATGATATAAAATCGATATGCATGTAGTATGGCGCGAGCAGATGTGGTGCTGTGTCTTCTATCAGAGAATAGCCCGAATAGCTGCAGCTTCTGATCCGTATAAATAGCCTGTTGGACTGTCGCTGTAGAGATAAATAATATATGCGGCATAAGTCTTTGTCTTCTGATCAACGCTCGACTCCCGGGCATGTCCACCCGCCTAGGTCATGAGAAACAAATCGCCAAAAGCGAGTCGGAACAGATCCCGTCCTTGATAACGCAGTCGATGGATTGCTTTGAATACGTTATTAGACAATGGCTCCATCAATAAATAGCAGTGGATCGGGACAAACATCATCCTTAGTAACAGGTAGTCTTGTGAATGATACCAATGGTATCTGAGTGTTAAACATACACCACGCAATGTCTCGAAACAACAACTCAAAAATATAGCGTCAGACCCGAAATTCAGTATTCTGCTGTCGTCCATAAAAGAATTTCCGTGTCTATAATCGAAATACCTATTTCGCATGACAGTTATCACCAATTCCAATTATGTATGGAATAAAATAATACAAACACAAGATGGTTTCCTACAAAAGAGAAGTGGTCAACAGTTTTCAATGATGTCAGCAAGAAAAGACGATGTTCTTTATATAAAATCCTAATCACTGACCATTATATTTGAATTCCAAGTCGTTTCCAGAGTATGCCTCTCAGTCACGCTTTGATTCTACCTGTTCCTTTGAACAGCATGGCGATGTAAACATGATATTCAAACGATTTCTTACCTCAGGTTGAGCGGAATTAGAAACTGGTAACGAAACGTACCGCCAGAGATCTTGCACGATACGATCGCGTTTTGTCGTTAGTGTATAATATTTGTCACAAAATTTGGGAAACTTGAATGAAGGCGTTTTGTGATATAACCCTTTGTGATATAACCCTTTGTGATATAACCCTTTGTGATATAACCCTTTTTGACAAGTTTCTGCAGTAATATCCTGTGACGTTGATTACAGTCGTCACAGTCTGGACATCATCTAGCAAATGCTATAAGGCGAGATATGTATATGCCATGTGCAGGTTTATCTGGAATATTGCTATCCAAAAATGGGAAGTTAACTATGTCAAAATTGTAATCGTGCTCTTGCCTTCGTGAGTCGACGTAAGAGAAAGCCCAGATAATGCTTGTAAAGATATAGGTCCAGGTAAGATGTTCCATCTGAGATATCTCTATCTGAGAGTCGCTAATAACCGGTGCTAGGAGATCGTTTGTGTAGCGTTTGGTGAATGAGAAGGGACGGGCTTTGTAATAGTCATAGTCATAGATCTTGCACGCTACGCCCGTATTTTGCTATCAACATGCGATATATATCGTCAAATTTGAGAAACTTTGAGTGGAGGCGCTTGGTGGAATAGCCCTGTTTGATAAGTTTACTGTTTTACAGTACTGGGCCCGCCTGCACACACTTTGACACACCTTTTATAACCTGTATATACAGCTAAAATTATGTCTCATCGCTAAGGTACTGTATATATGTCTTGAACTTACTTCATCATTTCCTGTAGAAGACAACTCCAACAGGAAATCCGTGTCTCAGTTTTATCAATTTTGGTCTAGTTCTCATTCTGTTGACATTTAATGGAACATTTCTTTACAAAATCGAGCAACTCACAGTTTTGAACTTTGAAGTTTAATTAAATGTTAATTTAGGAAATGATGATGTAAGATAAGCTACATACTTTTTTGAAAATAGCCATTTAAAAAAGAAGGCTTGTTTTTTTAATTATTTTTTTTAAAATTCGAATATCTTCTCAACCTACAGATTTACAGCGAACTCATTTATATATTTGGAATCGTGTGCTTTCAGTAAATACACACATGACCATAGCTATAGGGCATACTTTTAGCTGCATGAAGACAAATTCTAGTGGATGTGTAAAAGTGTCTGCAGGAGGGCTCAGTATCCTTAACACAAGAAGACCTGGCAACCCTGCATGACGTGAGTATAAACAATGCACTTTCTCCAACAAAAGCACCATTCGAGATCAATGACCGGATGATTCTATTTTGGCAGTTGAGGTGTTTTTACTTTCTTGCTACAAAATGCCTTTATCGTTTTCTAAATTTTGAGATTTATCCATCATATGTTTGATGTTGGGCAGTGTTTTAAGCTATAAATATAGAAGTATCTTGCAATCTTTATCACTTTCGAAGTGGGCAAGAAACTCTGTGGTGATATATTCTAGTATTAAAGCTGCTGATAGAGAGAAAGACTTGTCAGGTTGAGGTTGCAAGGATGGATGCCATGGCATAGGCCTTGCACGGTCATAGTATTAGACTCTGTACCACATATACTGGCGGATAACAGCTATAAATACAGCACGCAAAGGTGATACGAGGACAATAAGTGACGTGCTGCATTTATCCAACGGTGGTGCTTGCCTCTGGAGATTATGTGATGAAAATTACTAATAATCATTTTCCATCATGAAAGGATTAAGGAGATACAAGGAAAGAGAATGAAGAGACCAAATACGAATTTGTGCTTATAAAACACGATGGAATCTATAGAGAAATCATTGGAATGGTGTATATTCTTCTAGGTTTCAGATTCAGTTCTGCGTAAACCCATATAGCGATTTTGTTTTGCTCCGGGTCCTTCTATCATGGGTGTCTGAATACATACTATTATTTCTCCTCTGAAAATATAGCCTCCATATATCATTGAGCCTATAAATTCAGAGCGCACTGTGTATCAGGACATTTGTAATATGCTGCTGGGAGATTTTATCTAGTAATGGGAAGCACTAAATAACCGAAAAAAGAAATATGTATATGTCTATTGTCGAGGGAATTCCTCCAGCAATCATAAGCTCGCTCTTAATATACCGCCGACACGATGTCTGGGCTGACGCGTTGGAGAATTTGTGTAAATATTGAACTGTCACACGCTATCGAAAGAGGATTATATAGATATACCGAAAGCAATATTTGCATTTAGAGAGCTCATTTTTATAAGCCTTCAAGGCATAAAATATCGATGTTGAGTAGTTTATCACTCTAGTTTTATGTTGTGAAGGAGACATACATTGGCTTGGGTTTACCAAAAATATTTCCTTACTATTGCAGTTGAATGAAATCTCGCTTGCCCATACACAACACAAATGGCGCTCTTATTCAGTTAGTTTCATGCACAAATATTCCTACAATAACACCGTTTTCTTTCCTTCCAGATTCTAAGACGAAATACACCTTCCCGGTATATATATTGTTGACAAACATGTTTGCAATCAACAAACTGATCGACTGGTTGTGCGGTTACATGGTCGATAGGCATTATCCAAGATGTAACATGATGAGATAGGCAAGAGATTGGAGAATCTGACGATGCGTGACGACCAAAAACTACCATACGCATTTTGAGAAATGGTGACGGCCCATCACCATTTATCGGTGACGAGGCACTGCCCTCGCCATTTACTGGTGAGGACAAATGGCAATTCATAGTCATTTATTGGCGATGGGGTCTGGTCATCATCAATAACAGGTAAGCAGCAATGAATGTACGTTTTCAGGCATAGACCTTATTGGTGAGGGCCGGCACTCCACACCAATAAATGGTGATGGCAATCATGAGTGTAGATTCAGACCCCTCATCAATAAATGGTGATGGCCATCATGGAATATGTGATGATTCTAGTTGATCACCATTTATTGGTGAGGCGGTTATCAACTTTTTGCGGTGATAACTATCACCCTTTTGCTAACTGTATATGACTCCACAGGAAAAGCCTCCTCATATTCCCAACTGTAAGATGTGTCTAGACAATCATACAATGAGATGACTTTTGTGACGACATAGGTTACTGCTAGGTGTCATATACGCATTAGATCCGAAATTCAGTATTCAGCCGTCGTCCACGAAAGAATTTCTTTAATGGCAAAATATTTTTTGTACGACAGTTGTGAAAAAATACATGTAATAGCAAATAAATGGATTGATTTCCGCGAGAAAGAAGTAGTTAACCGTTTTCTATAATAACAGCAATTAAGGATGTCCGCTGGTGGTAAATCAAAGTAATTAACTTTTTGAATAATGTGTGTTGTTGCATTCATAATTGTGTAATATGAGGAAAAACAAAGAAAAAAATATAGGTTGGTGTGCATTTTTTAGCTGTAGGCAATGTTAAGTGGACTGACCCATGCTCAATTTGATAACCCAGAAAGCATAGGGAATAGCCCTAGTTTTGAAGCATATTCATGAAAAATTCATATAAATAGTATTTAACTTTTTCTTATATTCTAACTGTTTGCAGATAATCACAATGTCTATCAAAATTTAGCAAATTGGATGGATGTTGGTGTGCAAAATTCTCGGCTAGAAAGCTTTTATAAGAAATCCCCATCTCTTAACCTAGGGAAGGGAGATAACCCAATAGAAAAACAGGCAAAATGGCTGCCAAGGTCAAAAACCACCAGCGGACATCCTTAAGATGGGGTTATGTACAAACCATCTGTATCACAGACAAGTCATCCTTCTATCCAAATAAGGTAGTGTATGTTGAGATATGTTCTCAGAAACCGCATATGATTGCGTCGTGTTTTAAAGGATATCGGTTAGCGGAATTCACCCGTTGTATCCAATATAAACTTGAATTTACAGGCATATGCCCATTCATATCAGTATGAAAGCTGGACTCGGTAGTTCTTTCAAAACTATCAAACACAGCTAACATTTCAGATCTCATGTGAGGGGAAAACTGAACTCTACATCTGATGTTCAGGCTACCTAAACTGTGGAATTGAGGTTTTCTCCTACCTTTCGAGCATGCGATTTTGACACCAATCTATTTTGACAGAAATCGACATGGTGAATAGTACCTGTGGCTAATTTTAAGTGGTACAAATTTAAGCAAAGACGTTGAATGTTCAACGTGTTAATCTTTTCTAAGATTGCATATTAAGTTATATATTTTTGACCGAGTCTTGAAATTCTTCGATTCTCTTATTGATACAATATGAATTTGAAACAATCTGTGAGTTCAAAATATCGTTTTTTGTATGCACTTGTTTCAAGCGGTATTTCAATCACATGTATGATGTTACTTAGAAGGCCTCTCCATCAATTGTTTGTATGTGAAAGCTAACTACCCCATTAAGAAAGAATACAGGATATCACCTCGATTGCAATTTTGTTAAGATGGTTAATTTTAGACAGTTATATGTCGAAGTGCCTCACAATATATATGAAGATTCCTTAACACCACCTGGCCTGGGGGGGGGGGGGGCACTTTCAGCCCCCTGTTGGTTTTTTGATGCTATCTTCGGAACGATAAACACTTGAGAGCTGACACTCCGTGATTTTATAGTTTATCATATTGGGGTCAAGTTTGGACCTATTTGCAAACTCCCCAAGCAGGGAATCATGAGTAAATTCAAAATGGCGACCATTTTTCTTCAAAATTCATCCTTTCTTGTGAGGTAAAGTGGATAAAGTATTTTATTTCACATCATAGTATTATTTACTAATTTATCATACAGTTTTTACGAAGAAAACACACAAATAAGAAATTCGAAATATCTGACCGAAAAACCGTCAAATACCTTTTTTTTTGATTTTTTTTTTGCGTTTTCTAGTAGAGCTTGACCAATATATATGGTGTGGTAAGTTTCAGCAATCTAGCCTTAGGGATAGCGAAAATATATAGGTGGAGGAACTTTCCCATCACCCGCCCTCCCCCACCCGCGGCACACTTCAAATCGCTCAGGCCAAATATGGTGGCAAGACTTAAATGTCATGCAAGACGAATAGTTTTAGACAGTTATATTTCAAAATGCCATGCAATGTACATGTATATCAAGATTCCATATGTTTGTTTAGAAGGGAATCCAAATGGTTGTGGGGTCATTTTTTTAGAGAAAAAGCTTTAATGGTGTTGAGTAAAACGCCGTCCATGGCATGTAGATAATCCAAAGAATTGCGAAGATATTGGACTTTGAAGTCTAAATCTGACATTCAGGGAGTTTTATGCAAATGAGATTTGGTGATCTACTTCGTGAACACAAGATAATGAGCAAAATTTAAGCTAAAATATTCACAGAGCTACAAGTCTAATATTTTTCAAACTTGCATATATTGCATATATTACGCATTATGTAAACTATTTCAGTTTCTTTTTCGGAAAAAAAGTGTTCTAAATATTTTAGGAATTCGATTACCCTAGCAACAGGTTATTACTACAGGCTTTATTTTGGAAATTGCGCAGACTATGAAATCCTCATTATTCAATATGTTGTATCAAAGGTCTTTGCTATTCATACTCATTGAACAGATCAACCATTTAACTTACTGAGCGCGTGGTTAATGGTTGTTATGGTACCCAAATATCTGAAGCTTTTGGTAAAAAACACTCTCGAAAGTGATATCCAATAACCTAAACAATAAACAGTAAACAATAATGGAATGCAAAATAATCCGAATCCTATGTATTTTAGAAAATAATTATGTCAATCTAATTATCGCTTGATCACCGCATTACAGCAGCAGCAGCGAATTTGTACCAGAGCCAAACGTCTTTGAAGTCTAATATCATAGGAACGAGTAAGAGCAGTCTCGTGAAATAAATAACGTTTTCAGAAAAAACTACGACATATCTGTACACGAGAAGTATTTTTGTTCCATTTCAGTTACCCTTTAAGAAGAACTGTTTTATGTTGGCAAGCTCCAAATTTCATTTACGATGCATAGTTTTAGCCAGCTATATTTCAAAGTGCAATGCATTATATATTACAATTCCATTCGTTTGTTTAAGAGAGAGAGAGAGAGAGAGAGAGAGAGAGAGAGAGAGAGAGAGAGAGAGAGAATTAAGGTTTAATGTCACGTTCAGCAATATTTCAGCTATATAGCGACGATCAAACAAAATTCTAAGTACTCAAGTCACTAACTTAGTAATCTAACGCATTAAAACATACACACATTAAAACTTATGTAACAGCCCGATTTATCTCAAATAACCCAAGATGCAATCTTCCCTCACCCGACTAAAAAGATCTTCCAAAGTAGTCGCTCGATAAAAAGCATCTCTTAAAATCTATGCATTCGATAAGAATATGTTTCACCGTGAGATCTTCATGGCATGGAACACACCTTGGGACTCGATCTATGGACTAATTGATGTTAGCAAGCCTTCAATACCATTTAAGAAGGATATTTCCTGTCAGTTATATGTCCTGCTATGTATATCAAGATACCATACATTTATTTGAGATGGACTAATTCATGGTGGTAAGCCTTCAATGCCAATTAAGGTGGATGGTTTTGACGGGTATATTTCAAAATGTACTCCAATGCATATCACGATACGATACTTTTGTTTAAGATGGACTAATTGATGTTGACAAGCCTTCAATATCATTTAAGAAGGATATATTCTGCCAGTTATATTTCAAAGTGTCCTTCAATGTATATCAAACGACACATTTGTTTAAAATGTACCATTTAAGGGGGATAGTTTTGACGGGTATATATCAAAATGTCCTGCAATGTATATCGAGATACGATTCTTTTGTTTAAGATGGACTAATTGCTCTTGGTAAGACTTCGGTGTCATTTAAGAAGGATACTGTCTGTCAGTTATATTTCAAAGTGGCCTGCAATGTATATAAACCGGCACGTTTGTGTACAATGTACTAATTGATGGTGGCCTTCAATGAAGCCTTCAATACCATTTAAGTCGGATAGTTTTGACGGGTATATATCAAAGTGTCTTGCAATGTATATCAAGATAAGATACAATTGTTAAAGATGGACTGATTGATGAAGGCAATCCTCAAATGTCATTTAAGATATTTTACAGTCATATTTCAAGTTACCCTGCAATTTATATCAAGATACCATACATTTATTTGAGATGGACTAATTCATGGTGGTAAGCCTTCAATGCCATTTAAGGTGGATGGTTTTGACGGGTATATTTCAAAATGTCCTCCAATGCATATCACGATACGATACTTTTGTTTAAGATGGACTAATTGATGTTGACAAGCCTTTAATATCATTTAAGAAGGATATATTCTGCCAGTTATATTTCAAAGTGTCCTGCATTGTATATCAAGATACGACACATTTGTGTAAGATAGACTAGTTGATGGTGGTAAGGTTTAAATGTCGTTTAAGATTGACAGTTTTTGACAGATTCCAGGATTCCCTGCAATGTTTATCAAGATATGATACAATTGTTTAAGATGGACTAATTGATGAAGGCAAACCGCAAATTTCATTTAAAGCCATTTTAGCCTTAAAATGTCATTTAAGGTGGATATTTTTACTTATATTTCAAAGGCCCTGCAATGTATCAAGATACCACGCATTTGTTTAAAATAAACTAATTCATGGTGGTAAGCATTCAACGTCGTCTAATATGAATTGTTTTTGACAATTATATCAATGTATAGCAAGATATACTTTTAGGTGGAATTTATGGTGGCTGATATCTGCCATGTCGTATCATCGTACTATCGCCCTATGTTTACTAAAGCGATGGCACGATGCGATGATACGATGGTACGATGGTATGATGAAGAAATTTCAATCGTACCATCGCATTGTGCCATCGTATCATCGCATCGTACCATCGTACTATCACATCGCACCATCGCTCCAGTTAAAAAAAATAGAGCGATACTTCGGTGATACGACTGGCAGATATCAGCCAACATATGAACTGAATGTAGTTGAATTTTTCGGGGTACCGCAGGCATAATCATGATAACCTCTAGTCCTAGTATCATCCTGTGCCAACTCTTTAATCTGACAGACCCTTTGGCAAGGAAATGTGAATCTACTCGCTTAAGATAGACAGGTTTAGAGAGCTATATTTCGAAGTGCCATAAGATGTATTGCACGATTTCTTACAACTGTTTAAGATGGAATAATTTATGGTGGCGCAGCACAGTGCAAGAATAGCAGACATTAGCCTGGCGTTATCTCACTCTCGGCTGACTGAGAGCCAACAGTTACAATTGTTTTGCATAGAAAGTTTGAATATACACTGTTATTCTGTACACATATGCATATTTTATTAAATGTCTATAAGTCGGCTAAGAATCGACAATATATAACTTTTTGTAAGCTTTTCTATATAGTTCAGCTATTTGAATGTGGTGGAACATTTCTTTAAAATAGATGTAAAAATACCGTGTAATTAACCTTTCCATGTAGTAAAACACATACATGCCCGACAATGTGCTAAAGAAATTTATTTTCTAAATATGCGAAAGATTGACGAAAAACATCAAAAGACGTACATTTCCGTGGAACTCTCATGGGCACCAGCGCCAGAGGATTATGAACACTCGAATGTTGTTTTCAACGTAAGGCAATACGACGCAATGGGGACACATCCAGAAACTTTTATGTTGGTCAAAAAGTCACACCGGTCATAGGCAATGCTAAACAAATTTAAATGATCTCCCTGGAAGAGGATATTTGTGTGTTCTAAATTTGCACTGCCATTGTTTGATGCTACGTTAATGATGATGTCGGTTCAAGGATGTCGCCGTTTGTTTCTTGGTCCTATTGTTTTGTGAACTCTAAATAATTAACTGCGAAATGCTACCAAACTAACCGTTAAAGCGGGGAAATGGGAAGAAGAATTGCTTAGCCTATTAAAAGACACGGAAATGTTTGAATCGATTTTGTGGAAGACGCACGAGGGAATAGACCTGTACTATAATTCTTCATTCTGTTGTTTCAAGTTTAATGGAGGAACCGAGCTACGAGGCTCTGTATTGCTGCTAAATGCTGTGTTAATAATTAATCGTGATTTAAGTACGTCTGTTAGCAAAGGCCCTAGACATTTATCTCTGTCTTTAGAATATATTACTGAGCTAACTACGGGGATATTTGCTTTGAACTTGATATGCATATCCTTTGCAGAGGAAAGAGGGAGGCACAATAAAGACGCATAATGGCAATTGCCCGAATATAGGGGTCATTGGAGTATTCGAATCGATAAGAGTTTATAATTGTTTTCAAAGAAAACAGATGTAACAACTTACAGTAGGAATCGGCTTTTGAGTAATTTATTTATTTTGGGAGTAGTCATAAAATGGCAGCATTAGTAGAAGTAAAAAAATTAGGACAACATACTTAACTGGTATTTGTAGCCAGTATAATAGTAGTTATAAGTTGCTATGGTATCACATGTAGTTGTAAGTGTATGGGTGAAAGGTGCCTAAAAGAACAGCACTAGTCAGTGTAGGCGTATTATTATAGTATAATTACTGCATGTAGTAACACTCAATAACCACGAACAATAGGAGTTGTGATATTAAGGGAAGCTGCACTAGGCGTTGTCATAGTAGTGGCGGTAGTAGTAGTGAAGACGTCTAAGTAGTGAGCGCATAAACATTGATAAGGCAGTAGCGCTGGAGCGGTGGTACATATAGTAGTATCAGTAGTAGCGTAAGTAGTCACAATAGAAATAGTGGTGTTATTAGTAACAACAACATTATTAGTAGCAATAGTAAATGAAGTGCAATAAGTAGTAGCGCGAGCAGTATTTAAATTAGCAGTAGAAGAGATAGGGGTAACTTGTAGTAGGGTTAGCAGTATCAAACCTATCCGAAGAAGTAACATTATTTATAGCTGTAATAGTAACATTAAAACATGAAGTATTAGTAGTAGTTTTAGTAGTAGTAGTAGTAGTAGCAGTAGTTAAATTAGTAGCAGTAGTAGTAGAGCAACAGTGGTAGTAGTCGTTGTAGTAGTAGCTAGATACAGTAGTAGTAGTAGTAACCGTAGTAGCAGTAATAGTAGAAGTAGTTGTAACAGAACTAGACACACTAGAAGTAATTGTAGAAATAGTAGTAGTGTTAGTAGTAGTAACAAAATTAGACACAGTAGTAGACGTAGTAGACGTAGTAGTAGTAGTATGAAAACAGTACTAACAATAGTAACTAGATACAGTAGTAGTAGTAGAAACAGAACGAGACATATTAGTTGTAGTAGTAGCAGCAGCAGTAGTAGTAGTGCCATTAGTTAGAGCTGTAATAGTAACATTAAAACATGTAGTAGTAGTAGTAATCACAGTAGTAGTAGTAGTCACAGTAGTAGTAGTATAAGTAGTAGTAGTAGTAACAGTAGTAGTAGTCGTAACAGTAGTAGTAGTAGTATTAACTAGATACAGTAGTAGTAGTAGTAGTAGTAACAGTAGTAGTAGTCGTAGTAGTAGTAACTAAATACAGTAGTAGTAGTAGTAGTAGCAGTAGTAGTAGTCGTAGTAGTAGTAGTAACAGTAGGCGTAGTAGTAGTAACTAAATACAGTAGTAGTAGTAGTAGTAGTAGTAGTAGTAACAGTAATAGTAGCCGTAGTACTAGTAACTAAATACAGTAGTATTAGTAGTAGTAGTAGTAACAGTAGTAGTAGTCGTAGTAGTAGTAACAGTAGTAGTAGTAGTAGTAGTAGTAGTAACAGTAATAGTAGTCGTAGTACTAGTAACTAAATACAGTAGTAGTAGTAGTAGTAGTCGTAGTAGTAGTAGTCGTAGTAGTAGTAACAGTAGTAGTAGTAGTAGTAGTCGTAGTAGTAGTAGTAGTGGTAGTAACAGTCATAGCAGTAATAGTAGAAGTAGTTGTAACAGAGCTAGACACAGTAGTAGTAACTGTAGTAATAGTAGTAGTGCTATTGGCAGTAACAGAACTATACAAAGTAGTAGTAGTAGTAGTAGTAGACGTAGTAGTAGTATGAAAACAGTAGTAATAATAGTAATTAGATACAGTAGTAGTAGTAGTAATAGTAGTAGAAATAGAACTAGATACATTAGTGTTAGTAGTAGCAGCAGTAGTAGTAGTAGACAGTAGTAGGCAGTAGTAGGCAGTAGTAGTAGTAGTAATAGACAGAGTAGTAGTAGTAACAGAAGTAGCAGCAGTAGTAGTAATGGTAATAGTATTTAGAGTTGTAGTAATATGAATACTAGTATGAACCATTAGTAGTAGTAGTAGTAGTAGTAGTAGTAGTAGTAGTAGTAGTAGTAGTAGTGACGAAAGCAGCAGTAACATAAGCAGCAGTAGTAGTAATGGTAATAGTATTTACAGTTGTAGTAATATGAATACTAGCATGAACCATTTGTAGTAGTAGTAGTAGTAGTAGTAGTAGTAGTAACGGTAGTGGAAATAACAGTAGAAATAGTATCCGTATTAGTAATGATAATAGAGATAATTGTAGAGGCAGATGTAGTAGTAATAGTTGCAACAGAATAAGATGTAGTCTTAGGAGTATGTTTTGATAAAAGATTGCTTTCTTTATAATCCCTCTCATCATCTCGTGGGTATTTTCTTTTACGTTGTCCCATTCCTTTCATATTCAAGATATGACTCTGTCCATGCTGAGGCTCATCATCTTCACTCCGTTTGAACCAGAGGAGATGGACATCATACATACACAATCTCCAACTTGTATTACTTGTACAGATTGTTCAGTCTCAATCGGCTTACCATTATATGTATATTATGTGAAATTAGTTGATCAATAAACATGTATTATATTATGCCGTGCGTTTGAATCATTTTCCTCATATAGTTGATGTAGATTGAACATTGTATATAGAGGTTATCATGGTACTGTGTGTTCCGGGACGTCGTATCAGCTCGAGTGCTCTGAGGTCCGATCGCCGTATCGACCGAGCCCGCAGGGCGAGGTCGATACGGCGATCGGACCTCAGAGCACGAGAGCTGATACGACGTCCCGGAACACACAGTACCATGATAACCTTTTTATCATATACCTGTATTTATATTAACTTTGTCGGTCATATTTAGCGGTATTTCCGCAGGACTATGTTGGATGATGCAGCATTCAAATCTAGGGTAGTGCACAGGCCTCGATTCTTACCCCAGTTTTATATGCAGAAACGAGTTGACAGTCAGTATAGCAGAAACAATGATCAAAATCAGAAAGAAGACAGAATTCATTTTTGGTTGAAATAAATTACCTATAATAACTGTAAATAACCTTCAATTCAACATTACATACAGTATCAGAATTTATATATATTATTGAATGTACCGCAATATTCACATGAGAACAAGGTTTCTCTTAGCTAGCCTCATAACTAGGTCAAAAAAGTATATTCATACGCGCTGTAACTGTCAAACTTTACCGGAAGCGACAAACATGTGGAAACTGACAGAAACGTTCTGTAACATTTAGAGTTTATATATTTGACCAAAAGTGAAAAGTATCATTCGGTTTATTTATTATTTATGTCAAATTATTGGACGGGATCGATCCAGCAGACTGGCAGACCGTTATAGATAGATAGATAATTTATTTGCATATTTATGCCCGAGGGCTAAAAGCAATACAATACAAACATATAAGACACAAGTATACCTTGAAAATCTCTACAGTTACATTTCAAGACATAGATACAAATGCAGAAGATTTGTATGGTTATACTAGACCAGTAATCTAACATTACGCAGTAGTAGGCATATGGCCATGTTTAGTCGACAGAAGAGATGTATTAGGCTAACACCCCAAAGACTCATTACGTCATAATTGAGAAGCATTCATAAATAAATTTTGCCACAGAAGTTACAATGGGTTGCGAAATCGCAGACATTAACCAAATAAACATGTCATTTGTGTTGTCCACTACATCGGGGATCATATTGGCAATGCTGTCAAACAGGGCTACTCTCTGTATCATATTCAGGGTGCAGTGGTGAAAGTTGGCGCCGTGAAAGATACCCGCTGCGGTCGTCTGAGTTTGTGACAGGAGATTCTGGTTTATTCGTACCGGAATGTTTTGGTCAGTCAGTGAGTCCGAACTTTGTATCAAAGGGCCTGAAGTGACAGGGACACACGGAGAATCGTCGACATTACTGGTACTTGGGATAGCGTGACACGGAGATGTATTATTTGCCGTATCTGTTACACCGAGAATATGTGACATCTTTTTCTGTTGTTCATGACTGGCAACAGCATAATTGTTCAGACTGGCAACGTTTTTGTGCCCCGTCAGTTGCATAATTGTTGTCGGTGGTACTCCAGCGTGGAGAAGACGTGTCGCTGTCGATTTTCTGGCACTGTGATTTGTTTTCCGTCCAGGTATGTTAGCATTTCCTGTTATTGTTTTCATAATTTCCCTAATTTATTTTCCCCCAGTGGCTGACATTTATACCAGACAGAGCTTGATGCTTTCCTCTGGTAGTGTATGGCAAGATAAAATGGGCTATCAGGAGCACACATTTTCTGGGGCCTGTGACTTCGGAACTCCTTGTATGTGTGAACGGGGCATTCCTCGGGGTTATTCGGCAAGGCGAATTGTTTGGGGTGAAAGGGGCGTTCGTGGCCACTCGGATTGGCACCGGTTCTCGTTTTTGTCACTCGCTCATTGAATTCAATGAATTCTAGACCGTTCGCATCAGTTTTTAGCGTTAAATCCTCCCACCTCAGTTTTCGGTTTTCAGAAGTTGGCCGCAGTCCAAAATGCATAGTATTGTTCAACCACATTTTGTTTTGTAACTGTTTTGGACTCTGGCAGCCAAGCTGACTCGTTTCAGATAGGATGATCTGTTCCTCTCGGGTGAGAGGCTCTGATTTATTTGGCCTATTTCCTTTTCCTTTCGCTTTAAGTTCTTTTCTTTTAGAGGCCAGGACATCCCGACTTGTCTGGAACTCGCGGTCCAATATCAGACTGTATGGGTAGTTCTTATCACGCAGGAACCTGTCGATACCTCGATGGTAACTTGTAAGAGTGTCCGGCTCATATTCAGATCCATCAAATTTTCTAATTGAAAGCAGAAATGAGCCGATGTAGTTGTCCAGCTCCAGATGTGGGATGAGCTGTAGTTCCCGTTCTTCGAACCGTGGAGAGGCCCCAAGCCATTTTGCAAAAGTGCGTACCACGCTGTCAGTTTTCCGTACAGTATTTTTATTTCTCATATCAGTAACAAACTCTGTCTGGGATTTCTGAAGCTCTACAAATGTTGGGGCACGGTTATTCACATTTGGAGGGGGGGTCATGATGTTGTATTCGTTCATTCAGCAATGCTAAATCTTCAGGTTCCGGGTCGGAGTCCGATTCATCATGGTTTTCATTGTACACTGGTGGTGTTGTTGTTGTTGATGACGTTGTTGTTGATGCTGCCACCGCAGTCTGATGTTGCATCGTTATATCAAGGTCAAGAGGCATGTCCCGAATAGCACCATCAATTCCATCGTCACTGGGAAAGTTATTTGGTGAACCGCCCTCATCAGATTGATTGGGGGAATTGGGCAAAAAGCCCAGGTCAAAATTTGCCGGCTCAAAAGAACTGTTCGTGTCACTGTCAAAATTGGCAAAGGAATCCTCCATTGTACAGTGTATGAAATTGTAGAATACTAACAAACAGGAAAATGTCAACAGGGAATAATAATTAACAAATGTCTGAATATATATACAGTTTTCTGGCGATATTCCCCGTTTTCCGATAAGAGCTGTACTCGATAAGTATGAATTGCTGAAGGAATTTCTTGGTGTGGGAATTCCCATGACCTATGCCATGGCCTAGCAGACGACAGACGTTTCTATTAAATAAATTTTATTTTCATTGTAAACCTGGCCCTTTGTATGTTTTTTGAGGACATCGGCTTTATCGCATTGTGCTTCCTAAAAAAAAAAAATTAACTGTTAAGTTTTTGGCCACGAACACCAGGTAAACAGTGACCGTGGTCGATCATACTTGGATATGTTGCAGGGGTTTTCCCGACAGGTGGCGCGACTCAATGCGACCTAGATAGACAAGGCGAAAGTAGTCCCTCTTTTTCCGGAGGATGTGATACGGGAAATGCGATACGGAAATAGAAAACATGCCTTTGTATTTGTTACATAGCATACATAGGTATATGATAAGAATCTTTATCATATACCTATGTATGCTAGGTAACAAACACAAAGGTATGTTTTCTTATTCCGTATCGCATTTCCCGTATCACATCCTCCGGAAAAAGAGGGACTACTTTCGCCTTGTCTATCTAGGTCGCATTGAGTCGCGCCACCTGTCGGGAAAACCCCTGCAACATATCCGAGTATATTGGCCCACGGTCACTGTTTATCTCGTGTTCGTGGCCAAATTGTTTTTTTTAGGAAGCAAAATGCGATAAAGCCGATGTCCTCAAAAAAACATACAAACGGCCAGGTTTACAATGAAAATAAAATGTATTTAATAGAAACGTCTGTCGTCTGCTAGGCCATGGCATGGGTCATGGGAATTCCCACACCGAGAAATTCCTTCAGCAATACATACTTATCGAGTACAGCTCTTATCGGAAAACGGGAAATATCGCCAGAAAACTGTGTATATATTCAGACATTCGTTAATTATTATTCCCTGTTGACATGTTCCTGTTTGTTAGTATTCTACAATTTCATACACTGTACAATGGAGGATTCCTTTGCCAATTTTGACAGTGACACGAACAGTTCTTTTGAGCCGGCAAATTTTGACCTAGGCTTTTTGCCCAATTCCCCCAACCAATCTGACGAAGGCGGTTCAACAAATAACTTTCCCAGTGACGATGGGATTGATGGTGCTGAAGATTTAGCATTGCTGAATGAACGAATACAACATCATGACCCCCCTCCAAATGTGAATAACCGTGCCCCAACATTTGTAGATCTTCAGAAATCCCAGACAGAGTTTGTTACTGATGTGAGAAATAACAAGTGAGAAATGACTACATTGTAGTCAAAACCTGCGGCAGTGGCAATAATGCAGTGAAAGGCATATCAGCGGATGTAGTGGTAGTTGTAGAAAAAAAGTGCCATCTGCCAGTGTTTTCATGCCAAGGGAAGTAATTTTCAACTTCTAACCCACAATTGTAGGAATTGCGCAATAGGTCTGATACCATGTATATATATATTCACTTTCCCCGTTTAAAATCCGACGATTTTGACTGGTCCGTGCCGTCTATACGAAGTCACAAATCGTTTTGGCAATGTCTTGGTACAAGTATCATGTATGTTTCAAAATATTCGGTTCAACCGTTGATTTTTGCAAATCAAGAAGGCTTTCAAATATTTGGAAATCCAAACAAATTTCAAGGATTTATTCATAGCGCGAAAATGTACGCTCTACAGTCTTCCTTCTCGCTTACTTTGCTGAGCAAAATGGAAAATTTATATTTTCTTCAAAGTTAATTTTTAATGAGTTTAGTATCACTTTGATCTGTAAAACTATGCAATGGGGTTGAAGGCTTTATCGAACTGTCCAAGAGGAATAATGACACATTTCACTGTTCAAATTGAGGCCTGTAACAGTCTTGAGATTCGGTTAGAATAATTAAGTAAGTTTCTGCATTTACGTGTGTTATCATCTGCACATTGATACTCTTTTCCACGCAGCAAGTCAATTCCAAGACATGATTTCCTCCTTCTTATTTAAAAGATTAACTATTTCATTCTTAGGAAATATCGTCTCATCTGACACGTTCGGCCAAGCCTTTTCGAAGGTTGCTAATTTTATTAATTTCTTTAAAAAAATCCAATTCTACAAATAAGAAACATTTCTAGTCGGTATCTACGGATATCGCTCTATACTCAATTCGCGAATATGTTTGTCACTAATTCATTCCGAAGGTGATTTAAGTGCGATATTTCAGGGCTAGTTCACTAAACAAGGTATATGTGTAAGAGAATGATGTCGAATTCTCGTTATTATCTTTTGGTACATCAAATTATTGCATTCACGAAAATGACTGCCAAGTTAAAGGCAATATGAAAGGTATCAAAGTATTAAAATCAAACTAAAAAACACATCCAGGAAATCGAGGCCCTAGCTTTTGAGAACGAGGTCAAATGGATCGCTTTTATGGTCAGCAGCTGCTAATATATGACGTAATTCCATTCGTAGAACTGTTTGACAATGTAACGTAAATTGTGAAGTGTAGAACCAGTAAATTCTAGCAGAAATTGGCTCTGGCTTGAGAGAATGATGTCAAATGCAATGTGTTTCTGCCCATTGTCTGCTTACGGGAGTGATTAATGCTAACCTAAAGAGATTCTGACTGCCGAAGAGGACGGTAACATCAATACCAGCGAAGGAAGGCCCTGACTTGCGAGAATGAAGACATCATTCAAAATAGCTATGTGACAAATTTCATGCTTGTAACCGAAAGTGCACAATATAACTGCACAACTATGATGTATTGTTCGAGTAGAGGGTTGTCGAACTCATAAAATACTAACAGTCATTTCTGTATTATAAAACCAGTTGCGCATAAAGTCAGTTTCGAGTATGCAAATCCAGAGATTGGAGGGTTATTGTTTCGATTCCCACAGAAGGTTAAATTATTATTCCTTTCAAAACATATTTCCATATATGCGAATTGCTTGGGGGCTAAAGTTAAACATCATACCAAATTGTCATTTCTATAAGTCAAACATCTTTGTTCGGCGAAAGTTGGTGAGTGGTTCCCTTACTCCTGAAACGTAATTGTTGCGTAATTGTTGTTTTTATGATGCATGATCTATAATTTGATACCAAGTATTATTCAATGTTAATCATAATGACAATGCGTTACTTGTCTAGTTCTTCACCAATTTGTGAATTATCTAGATTGGGTAGATAAAATGGTTACTAGAAGTAGTGAACTTATTTTTGTACTTTCTACAGTCGCCTGTGACTGTATGCAAATTAGCTGAACCACTGACAAGGTTACGGCTCTTCTTCCTTGGTATATAAGCAATTCAAGGATCTTAAAGCGTATATACACGTACATACTGTTCAGTGATAATGGTAATATCTGAAGACAATGACTGACGTGTCCATCGTCAGCTTTTAAGCGACTGAAGTTTCTTGTGTCTTGACGTAAGTCTGGACGGAAATAAACGAAGCAATAATTCATTCTACCGAATACAGTTGCAAAGGAATTCAAATGTGCCTGAAAACAGGGTTGTCATGTGAGATCGGATGCTGAAAAAGGTGTGGCAGAGATCATACTCTCTTAGCGCATGCGTATTTCAAAAAGTCACAAGAAGAACAACAAGAACAACAACGCGAGCCTCCCGTAGACCTGCGTGCCGCAGGTAAAAATACTGTACGGAAAACTGACAGCGTGGTACGCACTTTCGCAAAATGGCTTGGGGCCTCTCCACGGTTCGAAGAACGGGAACTACAGCTCATCCACTTCTGGAGCTGGACAACTACATCGGCTCATTTCTGCTTTCAATTAGAAAATTTGATGGATCTGAATATGAGCCGGACACTCTTACAAGTTACCATCGAGGTATTGACAGGTTCCTGCGTGAGAAGAACTACCCATACAGTCTGATATTGGACCGCGAGTTTCAGACAAGTCGGGATGTCCTGGCCTCTAAAAGAAAAAAACTTAAAGCGAAAGGAAAAGGAAATAGGCCAAATAAATCAGAGCCTCTCACCCGAGAGGAACAGATCATCCTATCTGAAAAGAGTCAGCTTGGCTGCCAGAGTCCAAAACAGTTACAAAACAAAATGTGGTTGAACAATACTATGCATTTTGGGCTGCGGTCAACTTCTGAAAACCGAAAACTGAGGTGGGGGGATTTAACGCTAAAAACTGATGCGAACGGTCTAGAATTCATTGAATTCAATGAGCGAGTGACAAAAACGAGAACCGGTGTCAATTGTCAATCCCAAACAATTCGCCTTGTCGAATAACCCTGAGGAATGCCCCGTTCACACTTACAAGGAGTTCCGAAGTCACAGGCCCCAGAAAATGTGTGCTTCTGATAGCCCATTTTATCTTGCCATACACTACCAGAGGAAAGCATCAAGCTCTGTCTGGTATAAATGTCAGCCACTGGGGGAAAATAAATTAGGGGAAATTATGAAAACAATAACAGGAAATGCTAACATACCTGGACGGAAAACCAATCACAGTGTCAGAAAATCGACAGCGACACGTCTTCTCCACGCTGGAGTACCACCGACAGCAATTATGCAACTGACGGGGCACAAAAACGTTGCCAGTCTCAACAATTATGCTGTCGCCAGTCATGAACAACAGAAAGAGATATTCTCAGCGTACCAGATACGGCAACTAATAAATCTCCGTGTCACGCTATTCCAAGTACCAGTAGCAATATTAATGTCGACGATTCTCCGTGTGTCCCTGTCACTTCTGGCCCTTTGATACAAAGTTCGGACTCACTGACTGACCAAAACATTCCGGTACGAATCAACCAGAATCTCCTGTCACAAACTCAGACGACCGCAGCGGGTATCTTTCACGGCGCCAGCTTTCACCACTGCACCCTGAATATAACGGTCTGCCAGTCTTCTGGATCGATCCCGTCAAATAATTTGACATAAATAATAACTAAACCGAATGATATTTTCACTTTTGGTCGAAGACATCAATAGATAAACTCTAAATGTTACAGAAAGTTTCTGTCATTTTCCACATGTTTGTCGCTTCCGGTAAAGTTTGAAAGTTACAGCGCGTATGAATATACTTTTTTGACCTAGTTATGAGGCTAGCTAAGAGAAACCTTGTTCCCATGTGAATATTGCGGTACATTCAATAATATATATAAATTCTGGTACTGTATGTAATGTTGAATTGAAGGTTATTTACAGTTATTATAGGAAATTTATTTCAACCAAAAATGAATTCTGTCTTCTTTCTGATTTTGATCATTGTTTCTGCTACACTGACTGTCAACTCGTTTCTGCACATAAAACTGGGGTAAGAATCGAGGCCTGTGCACTACCCTAGATTTGAATGCTGCATCATCCAACATAGTCCTGCGGAAATACCGCTAAATATGAACGACAAAGTTAATATAAATACAGGTATATGATGGGGTGCGGGCTCGGTCGATACGGCGATCGGACCTCAGAGCACTCGAGCTGATACGACGTCCCGGAACACACAGTACCATGATAACCTCTATTAATGTTTTCTCTGTGTATGTTGAATTATCGCGTGGTTAAATATCATGGATGATTCTTTAAAAATATCAATCACGTGAACAAACATGGGGACTGTACATGATGTTTGGAATGCTTTCTGCTTGCACCCTGGTCTTAATCAAGGAATCGGCTTTAAGGCTCGTGTGGCCATATGTCGGTGCTAGGGACAGTGTGGGCATGCCATTCAACATATCCACATGAACAGCTACAATGAAATCGTGGCTGGGATATAAATCATCATAGGGATCACTTTTGGTTCTTGTAGTGTTTTTAGAAATATGCAGTCAGTACATTTGTCTGCGGGGTCATATGGTTACTTGTCAGTACGTCGGCATCGTTTTCGATCACCCTTTTAATGTTGCGCTTAATTAAAACTTCTCATTCTCCTGTTTTTACTTTGCCCTTTGCTTGAACATGAATCCTGATCCATGTTTCACGTTCCTTCCGGTGATGACGTCAAGTTAAGTTGATGACGTCACTTCCGTTGAACCGAACCCAAGCCGTTGATGCCTTGAGGCTAATATTGCATTACTTCGACGGAATTATTGCGTAAATATTGCACCATTTACAGCATTGCACTGTTGCTCCATTCCGTATATTGCGCCAGTTTAGTTACAACCAGTAACGTACATGTAGTGGTTGATGAAACCAGTATAGAAAGTTCAGAATTCATAAGCCCCAGCAATATTCGAATTTTCATGAACAGATACGTGAATGTATACATCATGAACTCGTTGAAGTCCATAATATCAATATGACATTGGTGTCCGTTTTTTTACGATCTATGATTTACATGTAGCCTAAGGCATTCGCAAACGGCTGGACTAATAATCAGATATTATAGAAAGTAAGAACTAAAACACTACCGTTTACAAAGGACACCGGGTAAAAGTCTGTACCCTATTATAGTATTAATAAGGAAGGATATAGGCATATACCAGGTGTATACTACACACCGGTAGTGTTTTATTTCCTCATTTGCGAGTCCCTTAGATGTAACGTACATGTAGTCCGTACTTCAACTGTGATATTTTATCATTATGTTTTCGGTTAAAAACATAGCCGGGGAAGATTTTCTTTCACACTGTTATATTTATTATCTCAGGCTCCGAGATAATCCCACATTCTCATTGGACGATTATCTCGAGGTCCGAGATAATTATCTCGGGGTCCGAGATAATTCTGCGTCTTCATTGATCGATTATCTCGGGGTCGGAGATAATTCTGCATTCTCACTGGAAAATTATCTCGGGGTCCGAGATAATTTTTTTGGGGGAAAACTCATTTCCATGTCCCTTCTATGCTTCCATAATACGTTGCAATAGGCAGATGATATTTCTTTCATTCGAACTCTATTTTAGCTTTATTTCTGAATATATTGACTTTTCACAATTGATAATTGGAGTCCAATGTCGAATCTCCAAAAAGTATCCTTACTACTTGATTGATGGAGGTACCTCTTTGTTTGGGAGATGCTTGCTTTGGAGAGTTTATATCAATATAATCCTGAGGGAATCCCAGTTGCGTAATTTCTCCGCAAGTATTAAATATTATCGAAATATCAGGGGAACTTCGTTTATATGGCACTGTGTACGTATGCAATTTAGGCTGCAGATTTTCATAACGGGTGAGTATAGGTGTTCGATCCTTGCTGATCTTTCACAGAATTATCAAGTACACATTTTGTTTGAGGTTTCCAATAAATACGACAATTTCCTTTGTTAACTTTCTTCTTTTTTTCATTTGTGTTCATCGGTCTGCTTTACATTATAAATAGATGAGTTGATGTGTTCAAATATTCGTATCACAAAAACAACGCACTGAGCCTACATCCTATACATGTAGTAGTCGGCTCGCCAAGAACCTCAAAAAACGCGTTAAAATACTTTCGATGGCATTTGTGTTACAAATAGGTACCCATGCTAAATTAGTTCTTTGCGTGGTGGGGATCAAGGTAGGAGGGGATACCACCCAGATTTCGGTCAATTAAGGTCATTTTGGGGTCACTATTTGGGTCAAATAAAGTCTGCATATAGTCATATCCATGAGAGAACAGATATAGGTCAGCTAACAGGGGTGCACAATTAGTACCATTTGGAATACCTATATGCTGTTGATATATTCTGTTGCCAAATTTCACATAGGTATTTTTAATGACAAATTCAAGCAACTCTATAACAAAGAAACATCCCATGAATGATATATCTTGTATGTAGTGGAGCTAAAGAATGCTTTATGGCTTCCGACAATAATATATCCACGATCAGTTTTCTTGAACACAGATACTAGTAATGAACTTCAGTGTCTAAGCTGAATTAGTTCTATGTCGTGAAGAGTTCAAGGTAGTCAAAGATAACACGTTAATTATTAGAATTAAGGTCATTTTATGGTCACTTTTGGGTCAAAAGACATCAAAAATTTGTGGAAATCGGTTATGAATTAATATGTACAGTACTAATTGTTACGATTGGATATCCGAGCTAAATTAGTTGAATGTAGTGTACGGTTGAAGCCAGTCAAAGATACCAGGTTATTTATTAGTGTTATGGTCATTTTAAGGTCACTTTTGGGTCAAACGAGATCAACAATGTGCAAAAATCGTTTATAAATTAATATTCACAGTACAATTTATTACGAACGAATATCGAAACTGAATTAGTTTTATGTAATGTAAGGTTTTAATTAGTCAAAGACAACACGTTAATCATTGAAATTAAGGTCATTTAGAGTAAGTTTTTGGTAAATGAGATCAAATGCTCAGAGATCTCTCTGTTTCGATAAATTTGCACAATGAACGAAGAATAGGGCCCTGAACTATATGAGCAAATTGGACAAATATGATTTTCAGATGACGCCATGTAACCGTCATTTTTAATTTGACCATCAAATCTTGATCTTGGGGATATGTAAATAGATTAAAAATGAGCATCGAATGTTGGGCTATGCTTAGAAATCGCTCAGTTTTTTAATAAATTTGCACAATACACGAGGAATAGAGACGTGAATTAACGATACGAGCAACATGGAAAAGTATGATTTTCAGATGACCGTTATGGACACCATTTTGAATTTGACTATCAAATCTTGATCTTAGAGATATGCTATTAGATTCAAAAGGAGCATAAGACGTTGGGCCATGTTTAGAGATCCTCAGTTTTGATAAATTTGCATAATGAGCTAAGAATAATGCCTTGAACTATACGAGCAACGGCCAAAAGTGTGATTTTCAGATGACCCCATATGACCGCCATTTTGAATTTTACCATGAAATCTTGGTTTTTGGGATATGAAAATAGATTTAAAATGGGAATAAGATGCTAGGTTATGCATAGAGATTCCTCGCTTTTGCTCAGTGAGGTAAGAATAATGCATTGAACTTCACGAGCAACAGGGATAAGTGTGATTTTCAGATGACCCCATATGGCCGCCATATAAATTTGACCAACAAATCTTGATCTTTGGGATATGTAATTAGATTCAAAATGGGTATAGGATGTCGGTCTATGCTTAAAGATCCCTCGGTTTTGATAAATTTGCATAATGATCTAAGAATAATGCCTTGAACTATACGAGCAACAGCCAAAAGTGTAATTTTCAGATGACCCCATATGGCCGCCATTTTAAATTTGACCGTCAAATCTTGATTTTTGTCATATGTAAATAAATTCCAAATGGGCATATGATGTTAGGCTGCGTCTAGAGATCCCTCGGTTTTCATAAATTTGCGCAGTGAGGTAAGAAAAATGCCTTTACCTACACGAGCAACATGAAAAGTTTGATTTTCAGATTACCCCACATGTGCACCATTTTGATTTAAACCATCATATTTTAAGCTGAAAATTACACAAACAAATTCAAAATAGGTGTAAAATGCTAGGCTTGATCTGGGATTCCTTGGTCGTAACTAATTTGCACAATGGTCTAAGAATAATGCCTATCATATGAAAACCTGAAAAAGGGCGATTTACAGATGAACCCACATGAGCGCCATTTTGAATTAACGCATGATGGTTGGTCACTAGAATTATAGAAATGGGCTCAAAATTAGCCAAATATAATATTCCAAAATTACAGAAAGTTTTCGCTCTCGATTTTCAATCATTCTGGTGATGCTGCAATGTTCTAAAGGGCAATAAATATCCGAACCCTCAATCACCCAGGTTAGAAAGGGTTAACTTCTTTAAACTTGAGAAAGAAAACTTCGCACCAACAATTATTTTGATCGGGAAGGTTCGCTCTATAAGAAAATGCATGTTGCCAAAATTGACAAACACAAAATACTGTATTTCCTACACTATCTTAAAATTCACACCGTAAAACTAGATTTTTACTCCTTTTTTTACAAGGAATTTCATACATGAATGTTTCATATTGTTTTAAGGTCCATGCTTTTGCCATCTTTGGATCTTATTTGACCTCGAAATGACCTCAGAATGACCTCAAATTGCCAAAGTTGCCTTGGTATCCACCCGCTACCTTGAAACACAGTGCACACCAAAGTAATAATTAAAAACAACACAATATATATGAAATAAAAAAGAAACCTTGAAATGACCCCAATTCCAATAATTAAACTGTTATTCATACCTGTGTTAAAGCCTTACACTAAATAACACTAATGTGGCGCTGATACACATTGGTAACAAACACCACGATGGAAATGAAGCTGGGAACGATTTTTACCAATTTTGACCCCAAAGTGACCCCAAAATGACCTTTAAAGCCCAAAATGTGGGTGGTATCCCCTCCCGCCTTGAACCCTACCCACCAAAAAAATTAATTTAGCATGGGTACCCATTTGTAACAAACTATGCCATCAAAAGTTACATTTCGTGCCCTTAGCCGTCCTACTATATCGTGTACATGTAATTGGTTTTGAGTAACGTGACTGCATGCTTTTGGTAAGCTACCAGAAAGATACTATAAACAATAACAACATTTAATTTTCAATAGCGCCACTGTTGTCAAAAATAGAGTACCAAGTTGCTAGTAACACATCAACACACGAGCTGATTCTAGGAGTTACCGAAAACAGTAACAACTAGAGCCTTAGGCACTCAAACGGGGCTATTTAAATGTAAAATAGGCTGTTGGAATAATTCCACTAACTCTTTGATGTTCCGTCCCATGGCGAAGAGTCATACTTGTAGTCTCACACACTCCTCTCAACAAGGATCTCTAGTGCATTAGTATAATTGTACACATATATATATTAAAAAAATATAACTTGTGACCGATGGGACAAATTACGTCACGCACTACGAACAACGCTGATTTACTGTTTACACTATTGCACTGCACAGTGCGCGAAATTCAAAACTGTCAAACGTGTCCGTCCAGGTTGATCAATCCAAGATAGCCAATCAGCGTTGTTTGTGGTGCGTGACGTAATTGTTATGATTTCAGGTTCGAGGCTACGGCAGTCCCTCTTGCATATCGCTCCAATTTCTGGGCTGCACAAATTGCGCGAACGATCGTTTCGTTCGCACATTGGTTACGCGGATAAAGTCCCGCGTAACCCTTTGTCCGAAGCTGTGAATCTGTGTCCGTGAAAACGAAAGAAAGATTTTACCTATGAGAGTGACGAAGATGGGCGGTTGACATTACTAACTCCACTGAAGTTTATGCAGCATAAACTGGGTTCCAAGCAATCGAAAAGGAGACGAAACGTCGTGAGCTCCATGAAACCGTATCAGATTCATCACGTACATTTAGCCCGAAAACATCGGCTAAGGAGTCTATTTTTTTTATTGTTGTTGCTGAATGTGATGGGAATGCTACGCCCCCTTACCCTATATTCACCTATCACAGCTAGAGTTTCTGAGTTACACGTACATCCATAAAGCAAAATTATATTAACCAGACATATGAAAGTTGGAAGTATGCACGCATGGATTCGCTACAAGAATCAACTTATCCGACGATCATTCTGAGTCAGAAAACCCCACAGACCCAAAGGGCCGGATTGACACCAGTTACCAAGCTCTTGATCTCTGGTTAAGAAAATATTGACAGCTGGTTGAATTGACAGATAATCCTGTAGACAATTGTTCGACAGAAAATGAAGATTTAATATACGTGAATCACTGCAAATGGGTCGTCTGCTATTCGTTCACCTTTTGGCTTAAAAGATGGTGGAAAACAGAAACAGAACTGGTTTGTAGCAAACCTTGTTCCTACGGGAATTCACGCTTTCCTAAATATAGCCACAATATATCATATTGCTGTAGGAAGAACTTCTGTGCGCGGCTGTGGGAACGAGGTTAACTCTTCTTAACAGTTACGATCCTTCTACATATAACTTGCCATTACAAATCAACACCAACTACTGTATGGAGAATATATGTTGTCGTTATGGTGGGGGTTATCTCCCCTGTCACCTTTCTTCATAAAGACACTGGGTGCATGTAATATGTAGAATATTTCAGAAGCAGAATGGAAAGAAAACATTTCTGAATACAGGAAAATTATTATGTAAATGATTTGACCACCACTGGATTTTAGAAAATTACCATAAAAAGATAATGGTGAGGGTCTTGAGGGGTAAGCTCAAATGGAGAAAATTCCAAACTGTAACTCAACACATATTTTATGAAAATATAAATGAATACAGGCAAAGTGAAATATCCCATTGTTTTCTAAAATGAATTACACTTATACTGGTATTATTTAAGACTAAATTACTGCCCGGACACGCTTCCTAATGAGAATGAGTTAGCCCCACAAAATCACTCAACATGCGCCTCTCAAAATCTGTGGTTTAGCAGACGACGTATTTTGAGTAGGAAAGTAGTGCCACTGAAAAATTAACAAATACACGCATAAAATTTGATAAATACAAATGTAACTTGAAGATATCAGACCTGAAACTATACACGAAATTTAAAAACACAGGAATCTGGACACTCTAAAGAAGGAAGTTTCAGACCTCTTTTTTGTCGTGTAAGAACTCTATCTTTTTCTGTGTTAGCAAGACACAGCGCCGGTGCTCAAGTTTTCTTCACTTCAAGACAGGACCATTAGTCCCTACGGGTCTAAATCGCCCCGTCAAAAAAAAAGAGAAATAAAATTGATTATTAACAAATATTCGTGGAAGTAATATTCAAGGAAGCAATACAGAATTTATGGAATTTATTAATCTATGTAAATATGAAATATTTGTGTTCACTGAATGAAGATCTAATATTATGTTTGGATGAGAAATAATTTGATGTTATAAAGTCAGAATATATTTGTGGTCATATATTTATTGCTGACCACAAATGAATCGAGTGAGGCTGCACCGCCCGCTCCCTTCGGCCTGAAAACTCGGAGAGTGGCATACAGACGCAAGGAGGCGGCGGGGTAGGAGGAGGTAGGTCCGAAGAGACCAACTCAGAGAACGTTCTTCTCTGACTGGGATAGGAAACTGGCTACGAGAGCGAAGACGTGACATCACAAACTAAGTTGTGCCATGTCACAACTTCGGATTTTACCTCGGAATATTGACATTTTACAATTGATGAAGTGGATTCCTATGTCGAATCTCCAAAAAATGTCCGTACTACTTGATTGATGGAGGTGCCTCTTTGTTTTGGGAGATGCTTACTCTGTTGAGTTTATATCAATATAATCCAGGGGAAATCCGAGTTGCGTAATTTGTCCACAAGTATGAAATATCACCGAAATACCTTTTATATGGCACTGTATACGTATGCAATTTAGGACGCAGATTTCCATAATGGATGACTGAAGGTGATCGATCCTTGTTGATCTTTCACAGAATTATCAAGTGCTATCATTGTATGGTGTTTTCAATAAATACGACGATTTCCCTTGTCAAGTTTTATTTTCTTCATTTGTGTTCATCGGTATGATTTACATTATAAATAGGTGAGGTGTTTGCGTTCAAATATTTGTATCGCAGAAAACAAAGGCACTGAGCTTGCATGTAACGTGTAATTAAGTAACGTGACTCTTTTTTATAATAAGCTGCCAGAACGTTACATCAAACAACAACAAGTGTACCAAATGTACAAAGTGGACTACTAACACATCAACGCGGAAACTGATTCTAGAAGTTACTGAAAACAGCAACAAAAACAACACTAAATATTATTGATTTTTTTTAATAAAGTTAATTAGCCAAATTCTTTAGAAGTACAAGTGATGAATAACGGAAAATTACACACATACCTTTATGTGTCATCTGAAAATTACGATAAAACGGTAATCGCCAGAAACGTTACCTAAACGTGGAGACGGAGAATGTACCTTCCATAGGAGTTACCTAAACGTGATGACGAAAATATACATTCCATACACTGTACACTGAGGTGTTCAATTATTGAACGCCGAACGTGTAACCCTAATGGAACGCGTAATTTTGGCAAGATTCAGAAATGACCACTGGGAGCACTGTGCATGCATACACTCGTCAATCACTCAAGCGTTTCACTGAGAAAACTCCGTTTGTGAAGCGAAGAATTAAGTTCTTTAATCTGCACACACCTTCATACCCAAGAATACCCAAGTTACATCCTGTATTAAAATGCTCACAATCAAACGACGCTTAAAACAGCTCGATTAAAATTTGAAATTGGACTTTTGGCTGTTTTGGAGTTTTCTTATCGATTTTAATAGAGAAATCTTCATATATCCCAAATTTGATATCTTCAATTAAAACGGATTTATTATTTCAAATATCACCATATCTGTGATCACATTACATGTAAATATCGTTTGAAGGTGGCATATGATTGAGTTATTGAAAAGAAAATACACACCTTCTCGTGAGTAAATTTCTTAATTCAGCAGAACTGTATAGGTTTTTCATTCCACCTGTTCCACGTTGATGCATATATTTTTTCTACGTAAAAATGAAACAAACTGTGACGTAATTACAGCAAAACAAATCCCTCATGATCAACCGTCACACGATCCGTTTCTTTCATTTTCGGACGTAAACCATTGAAAACTTGAATTTTTCTAATTTCAAATTTGATGTGTGAATTGATGAAAGAGACGGCTCGCGTGGTGGGCATAGCTTTAATGGGTTTTATACGATTCTGAGCTCCAATAGAGAGCTAGAAAGGTCACAGATGCTTCGAATTATACATTCTATTTTTTTTTGGAAGAAGGTTACAAGAGATATGATTAATAATAAGTAAAATAAGATCTGATATTTTATTTACGCTGGTAACATCAATAAATTCCGATTCTGCCGGGAGCGTGATTATCGTCGGAATAATAACCTATCAAAAAAAACTACATTAATTCCGTTTTTCAAGTTAGGCCTAATGGTTCGTGATCTGCATGCTTAACAGCTTAACCATAAATATTGAAACAAAGGAGAAACATCGTTTATGTTTGTCTTATACAGATAATTAATCTAACTGCAACATGTATAATGGAACAAAGATGACTGAGTAAGTTTCAGTGAGGTATATAGCAGTACCTCCGCATAATTACGTTGCCAGACAGACCCATCTTCACAACGTCAAGGTTTCTTTTTGAGCGGAAGGCGAAACCTTGATCATCTTGCATAGCAGACGGCGTTCCGCCAACTCACAGTGTATATTAACCCTATCTGGCCTGGGGGGGGGGGGGCATTATGGCCTGCGCTATCTCCGGAACGGCGAAAAATGGAGTGCTGAAACTCAGGGACTTTATAGCTTATCATATTGGGGTCATTTTGAGCCCATTTGCATAACCCCCTGAGCAGAGAATTATGGGTAAATTCAAGATGGCGGCTACGTGGGGTACCAGAAAAGTGATGTTTTTGTCATATTTCTTCAAAATTTCTGCTTTTCCGCGATGAAAAGTGATCAAAAACTATTTTATTTCACATCACATTAATATTTACTAATTTATCATGCAGTTTTTGCGGAGAAATTGCATAAATAAGAAATTCGGAAAATTCGACCGAAAAATCGACCAAAATATGCCATTTTTGAAAATGACGTCACTGTGACGTCATCAAAGCGGCCATCTTGGATTTTTTTACATTTTCTGGTAGAGCTTGACCCAATGGTATAGTGTGGTAAGTTTCCGCACCCTAGCTCAAGGGGTAAGAAAAATAATTAGGGGGGGGCATTTCGCCCCCCCCCCCAGGCCTGGACAGGCCCCAAAAAGCCCAGGCCAGATAGGGTTAACCTGTTGTCACAGGATAACATACCATGGTCGTGTAAAACAAGTGATCTGATTGGTCAATATACACAGGATGTTGCTTTGCTGATTGTCTGAGATTTACAGCTGCACTTTCCTTGAACACGATTCCCTCTCGTGTGTACCAGTGTTATCTAGGATAGTGATACCCCTAGTTTTAGTGAGGATGGATAGACCAGACCTCTTATGAAGTTCCGAGGCTTCTTATATTGGAGATGCGCATAGCGTTTCCACGGGCTGCAAATCCAAAATTAATGAGAAAATCCGAAACGATATAAATGTGAACAAGGAATTATTGTTCTGGCAGGATACACTCCACCTCTTTCGTCGTCTACTTATACAGATGTCTGGTGCATGGAATTTTTTTTGAAACTTTCACAGATAAAGTAATTTCTGACGAATTGGGTTGATTCTGTGAATATTTTACCGTCAAATCTACAAAGAATTTCTTATTTTGTTAAGCAGTCTACTTGTGTCGGATATGTAGTAGTTTGTCAACACATCTGCCTTATAATTACCCAGGAAGAATCCAAGGGATTAGAAATACAATTTCTCTGGATAAATCGGCGATGGTTATCTTTTCCAAATTAGAGACTTGATCATGCATGTCAGAAGGTTCAGTGGTTAACAACTGAGGTAATGTCCCTTAGTGCCAGAAGGTTCAGTGGTTAACAACTGAGGTAATGTCCCTTAGTGCCAGAAGGTTCAGTGGTTAACAACTGAGGTAATGTCCCTTAGTGCCAGAAGGTTCAGTGGTTAACAACTGAGGTAATGCCCCTTAGTGCCAGAAGGTTCAGTGGTTAACAAC
Source organism: Hanleya hanleyi (assembly GCA_036873755.1). Lineage (NCBI taxonomy): Eukaryota > Metazoa > Mollusca > Polyplacophora > Lepidopleurida > Hanleyidae > Hanleya > Hanleya hanleyi. Next base: position 186,352 of record JAVTVY010051750.1, read on the forward strand.
TGAGGTAATGCCCCTTAGTGCCAGAAGGTTCAGTGGTTAACAACTGAGGTAATGTCCCTTAGTGACAGAAGGTTCAGTGGTTAACAACTGAGGTAATGTCCCTTAGTGACAGAAGGTTCAGTGGTTAACAACTGAGGTAATGTCCCTTAGTGCCAGAAGGTTCAGTGGTTAACAACTGAGGTAATGTCCCTTAGTGCCAGAAGGTTCAGTGGTTAACAACTGAGGTAATGTCCCTTAGTGCCAGAAGCAAGTGTAAAGATTCATTGGATGACCACTGTACAATTATGGCCCAGTTCCTCACGCCATGTGCTCCTCTTCGGGCCTATTCGTCATGTAAGAAAAACACAATAGGTGATTACATGTAGGGAACATTGTTAAACCTGGAAAAGCTACCCGACAAGCTGTATTGCACACGGTGTTCCCGGTTTGCAAATCCTCGCATGACGAACTGCCCGTTGTTCGGGTACAAAATATTGCGCGTGTTTAACAACTAAATCGCTCGCGGTTGACATGCCGGCATCCCACAACTTGCTAAAATAGCATAGTGTTAAGGTAGATATCGCAGAAGCATACCAGAGTCAAGCGATGTAACTAACAAAGTATTGTGTTGGCTAGTCCCAATGACCCCTATATACGTTTTTTTTTACCCCGATAACCTGAGTAGGTGAGGATGGCGAAGTGCCCTAAGGCACTTGCTTTAAGTGCTGGTCCACACATGCGGGCCTGGGTTTGCATCCCACTCCTGACACGGAAATTTTACTGATCACGGTGACCAAATCCACTAAAGTTTTAATAAAAGCATTGAATGCGCAAGTCATTTTTTGTGTGAGATCTAATATTTTCTCCATTCGGTGCATAAAGAACAACAAAGGTAGAAGGGCCTTTGCCCGGTAGACTGAATGGGGAAGTAACTCTACCACAGTAGCTAGATCATAATGCCCTACCCACCATACTATATGGCGCATGCGTCGGTCCGCGGCTCGTTGGGTGACTGTCACCCATCTTGTTCTCGGTAAAGCTTTACACTTGCGGTGGCACATGTGCAATCCACCTATTAGAGCTAAACTGTGACAAGTCCAGACACCTATTCCTACCTGTAATAAGCTACTCACATACACGACATCGAATACGCCTTTTCTCTACTTTTCTCCGAGTGAGCATGCGTGTATTACCGCAGTTTCATTACTCTTGTCAAGGAGAGCGTTAATACGACACGCCATTGAACCACGAATGGCTCAACTTTCTGAAACTCTCCCCTGCGTATCCCAACAAGCCTATACTCTTATCATTCAGGATTGTGAATGCGCGAATGACCCCAGTCTAATCGACGACAGCATCAATACCACGTCAGGCACACCACATTTATAATCACGTGAACACACCAGGCGTCTGTGCATGATTTTTCGAATGTTTTACTCTTGCACCCTAATGGATTTACAAGTCGGTTTTATAAATTCTCATTCAACCGCTATTTCTCTGCCCTTAACCTGAATCCTGATCAATATTTTACATCCCTCTGATGATGAAGTCACTTTCGGTAAAGACGTCACTTCCGTTGAACCGATCCTAAACTTGTGACGCCTTGAGCCTGATATTGCCCTACATCGATTAAATTATTGCCACAATATTGCACCATTTACAGCATTGCAACGTTGCTCCATTCTGTTTATTGTCCCATTTTAGTCACCGGTACGACCAATAACGTAGTAGTTAGAGAAATTCGTATGGTACTTAAAGTTCAGAAGTTATAAGCTCCAGCAGTATCTGAGTTTTCATGAACAGACACGTATAAATGAACACATCATGGACTAGTTGAAGTCAATTATATCAATATGACATTGGTGTCCGCTTTTCTACGCGCTATGATTTACATGTAGCCTAAGGCATTCACAAACGGCTGGACTAATAATGTGATATTCTAGAAAGTAATGAACTAAAACAATATACCGGCATACAAAATACACCGGATAAACCCCTATACCCTATTGCAATGTTAACAAGGAAGGGTATAGGCATACACCAGGTGGATACTATAACCGTTGGTGTTTTCTTTCTTCATGTTTCTATAAATAATAAATATTTTTCTATAATCAGTTTGCGAGTGCCTTAGATTTAACGTACATGTAGTCCGTAATCCAGCTCCGATATTTTTTCCCTAGGTCTTGGGTTTAAAACATGGCGAACGAGCATTCATGTCTGGGGATCATTTTCTTTCACGCCGTTATATGTACATTAACTCGGGGTCCGAGATAATCCTGCATTCTCATTGGACGATCATCTCGATATCCGAGATAATTATCTCCGGGTCTGCATTCTCATTGGATAAATATCTCAGGGTCCGAGATAATTTTGAAAAAAAAATCCACATCCCTTCTATGCTTCCGTAATATATTGCAATAGGCAGATGATATTTATTTCACTCCAGCTCTATTTTAGCGTTATTTCTGAATATATTGACTTTTCACAATTGATGAAGTGGGATCCTATGTCGAATCTCCAAAAAGTGTCCGTACTACTTGATTGATGGAGGTACCGCTTTGTTTGGGAGATGCTTGCGTTGGACAGTTTATATCAATATTATCCCGAGGGAATCCGAGTTGCGTAATCTCTCCGCAAGTATGAAATATCACCGAAATATCAGGGGAACTTCGTTTATATGGCACTGTATACGTATGCAATTTAGGCCGCAGATTTTCATAATGGATGAGTATAGGCCTAGGTGTTCGATACTTGCTGATCTTTTACAGAATTATCAAGTGCAATTATTGTTTGGCGTTTCCAATAAATACGACGGTTTCCCTTGTTAACGTTGTTTTTTCCCCTCATTTCTGTTCATCGATCTGGTTTACATTATATATAAATAGATGGAGTTTTTGTGTTCAAATACGCTTATCGCAAAAACAAACGCGCTGAACCTACATCATGTACATGTAGCGTGTAACTGGTTTTGAGCAACGCGACTGGAACGATACCTCAAACAATAACGTCACGCAAAGTTCAATAACGCGACTAATAGAGTACCTAGTTGCTACTAACACATCAAGAGAAACTGATTCTCGAAGTTGCTGAAAACAATATCAAAACGAACTAAAACTGATCAAGTAGTACGGACACTTATGTTGACCATCTCGCATAGAAAGCTGCGTTACATCACTTGCAGTGTGTACTAATCTGTTGTCACAGGATAACATACCATGACCGCGTAAAACAAGAGATCTGATTGGCCAGTATATACAGGGTGTTGCTTTGCTGATTGGCTGAGAATTACAGTTGCACTTTTCATAAACACAATTCTCTCCCATCTAGGAAAGTGATACCCCTGGTTTTAGTGAGAATTGATAGATCAGACCTGGCATGAAACTCCGAGGCTTCCTCTATCGGAGATTCACATATCGTTTCCAGGGCCTGGAAATCCAACATTAATGAGAAAATTCGAATTGAATTTTTCGAAGAGTAAGCGAGAAATAATTGTTCTGGCAGGATAGCCTTCACCTCTTTCGTCGTCTACTTAAACAGTCTCCACCAAAATGTCTTTTGCATAGAGAAAATTTTGGAACTTTCACAGATAAAGTAATTTCTGACGAATTGGGTTGATTCTGTGATTATTTTCCCGTCAAATCTACAAAGAATTTACAAAATGAGGTATCATGCCAACACATTTGTCTTAACTGATTCAGGATAAATCCAGCGGATTAGAAATACATTTTCTCTGGATAAATCGGCGATGGCTATCTTTTTTTAAATTAGAGATATGATCATATCAGAATGCTCAGTTGTGAATAATTGGGATAATGTCCCTCATGATCAGTGCCAGAAATTTCCTAAAGATTCATTGGATCGCCAACCCTTGCTGAACACGACGTTAAACCTTAATTCTCTCTCTCTCTCTCTCTCTCTTCACCACTGTACAGTTATGACCCATTTCCTCACGCCATGTGTTCTTAGGGTACAAAATATTGCGTTTGTTTAACTAAAACGCTCGCGGTTGTCGGCGTCCCATACGCTGCTAAAAATAGCATAACGTTAAGGTAGATTATTGAAGAGGCATACCAGATCGCACGATGTAACCAATGAAGTATTGTTTTGCTTAGTCTCAATGACCACTATATATGTGTCTTTTTGACTACGATAACCTGCGTATGTCAGGAAGGCCAGGTGATCTAAGGCACTCTTGTTAATTGCTGGTGCACACATGCGGGCGTGGGTTTGCATCCCAAATTTTACTGATCACAAAGACCAAATCCAGTAAAGTTTTAATAAAAGCATTGAATGCAAAAAGTCATTTTGTTGTGTGAGATTTCATCTTTTCTTCATTCGATGCATACGAACAACAGCCGTAGAAAGGGGTTACCCGGTAGACTGCATGGGGAGGTAACTCTACTAGAGCAGCCAGATCAATAACGCCCTACCCACCATACCATATGGCACATGCGTCGGCCTGGGGTCTCGTTGGGTGTCTGTCATTCCTCACGTTCTCAGTACAGCTTCGCACTTTCGGTGGCACATGTGCAATCTACCTGTCAAAGCTGAACTGCGACAAGTCCAGACACCCTGGTCCTACATGTAATATGCCACTCACGCGGTCCATAGAATTACCCAAATGAACCCAGTTCTTTCCGTGTACTTCGTCCACCAACCAAACTGACTGTCACCATTTGAGTGAAACAACCTTGAGTTTGACATAAGGCCAAATACACCCCCCCGCCCCTCCCCACCACCACTCCCCGGTGTATCGCAAATATTCAGGGCTATAATCTGTACTGGGACAGTTACACGTAGTTCTAACTAGCTTTTCTCCCGCATATTCCCCCTGACACTCTGTCTGACACCAAGTCTGGATTTCCCATCCCAGGCACACACCAGACATGCCCAGACCATGTATGTATGTATGTATGTACCACATTATAATATATCGTGCTGTAATAATACCGTGGTTTATTTTACCACTACCTAGTCCTGTGATGACCAAGTTCCGATGGAATTCCCGTCGCTATATTACACACGGATTGAACAGGTATCGGAATTTCCTAAATCAAATATGGACCTGTTCAGAAACGGACGTCGTGACCGCAATAGTGTGTGGTTACATCCTGCGAAAGGTATTATATCATGGTAGAGGGTATCGGTGTATACCATACCACAAAAGGGTATTATCCGTACAGGGGTGGCTGTATGTATACCGTATAGTGCCGACGCTTTATAGCCTCCTTTCCGTAATTCTGGCGTATAATCGCATTATATGTTTTGTACTATGTAACTTGTTCACCAACACGCTTCCGACTGGTGATGCTGAAGTTTGTCCTGAAGCATATTTTATTACCTGACATATCATTCCGTAGGATCGATAGTCCACAGCTGAACCGACGGTATTATTAACAGTATGGTCCGCAGAGAACGAGGTCAATTGCCGCTTGTCCTTGGGATCACTGTATGATCACCATCAAACAGATAACCAACCGGCTACAAATCAATATACACACGACCATTTCAACACTTTGATGTAGAGCAATTAGGCATAACTTTCACCTGCTCCACCACGGATGACCACACGGTTAATTAGGGCTGCGTTGAACCCAGTTTCGCACACCAAGTCCATTTCCATGCCTATGCTCCAAATTCGCCTGGGTATGTGTCTATTATCCCATTATTATAATCAGAATCCATCTTCGTTGGATGTCGGAAGGACCACAACGTCTACTATACGTCTAACTGGTCTTTAACAAGTCTTTTCTGGACTACTCTAATCCTCATTATAACATATTTAATATATGAATCAATCACAACCAGTACACTCCTACTTCGTTGAGAGACCTCGCCCTCAGCAGGACGATCGCTTCCGCAAACATGATGGTAGGCTCGACGTGAGAGTGAGAAAGTATGATTTTAACCTTGTTTTCAACCATTTTCAGTCATACCACGACGACCCAGTCACATTATTCTGACACCAAACCGACTTGTTCTTGATCTATTCTCTTAAAGCTAATTACTAAGCGAGGAAGATACAGGTTCCGTTTTTAAGTCTTTGGTATAACTTGCCGGGATCGAACCTGTGACCTTCCGCTTGCGAGGCTAGCGTTCTTCCACCCAGCTCAGTTGTGTTCCTGCTACTTCAAAGAAGAAATCTTTGAAGCAGCATGGAACCAGACACCCTCCATCCACCCTATAAAACACTGAGGACAGGGCACAAGACACAGACAGGACGCTTACATGATGCAATAAAGACAAGATGATATTACAGTGCTAAACATCACATTATCAACTTCCTGTTGCTTCTCAACAAAACGTATTGAAGCAACAGGACGCTCTTTCATATCTCTTTAGCATGGGGCGAGTTTTTATTGATGACTGGTGTAATATGATAAATATGGATCATGTTACCTTACTAATAAAGAAGACCATTATGCTCATATTTATGATGCTTTTGGCAACTTAAGTCGAAAATAGTCCAGTTATCATTACTTATAAATATATCCTAGGCTGAAGAGATACAAAACGGAGATTGGAAGAATGACCCCTGTCTGACAGTCACATAGTTCATCATTTTCCAACAGATGACTTGATAGGGCTGTTACATCATCGCTCTGAAATGTTCGTATCTAATACCGCTCAAGCCGGTGCTAGTATACGTGGGGCCATGTCATTCAAGAACTGCTACAATAAAAAGCGTGGCTGGGATACAAATCATCGCTGATATTACTTTTGGTTCTTGTGATGTTTCCAGAAATATGCAGTCAGTAAATTTGTCTGTGGGGTCATACGACTTCTTGTCAGTATTCTGGCATCGTTTTCCACCAACCTTTTAATGTTACCTTTAATTGAACCTATCTCCACACATCAACTTTAGATTTAACAGTCAGGAAAAAATGGTGAGGGCTCATTATTAATCAGTGGTGACAAGGCTGACTCATCGACATTTGAAGGTGATGACAAAGGATGATGAACTCAGTTATCAAGTTTTAATGGCGATGAGTTCAGTTGATCGCCTTTTAAGGGTGATGAGCGAAGAATGTAAATTTGGGGTCATACCACTGCTCAGCACGGTATAATTATGATGGTCATCACTATTTAAGGTGATGCTGGAAAAAGGTGACGACCGCAATCTTCACCTGTTATTGAAGATATGGTCTATTTATACCTATTACCATTTTCAGAATATGTCATCGTATTCAAGCGTAGGGAGAACTTGGACTGAATCTATTCAGATTCTACTGCTGTTGAGCGAGTCGCATCCAATACTATTGCGTTGATGCGGGAAGGCCCGATTATGCATCCTGGTAGACTAATACATAGCTAGTTTTCAACAAACAACGAAAATTTTTCTCGGTATATCATTATTCCGTTACTGTTTAAGAATAACAAGCCGACGTCCCTTCGGGGTGAGCGTCCATATATTCACTGATACAGTTGTCTTCCTACGTAGGAGAATCTATCTTATTATGAGTACCCCAATACTCGGGGCTAAACCTGAATCATGTTTTACCTGACGTTGGTGTGTTGTTGGATCAAAAATGAAAATATCATGACCGTCAATTATCGAGTGGCTGCATCACCGTACAGCAAAGACGTAACACGTACGCTTTCGGCGTTCTACATATTTACGAGTAAGCCTAACCAAAACGTGTTCAGTAGTCGGATAATATAGCTAGCTGTAAGTGTAAATGCTGTACTCGCTAAAATACGATGTTTGTAATGGTTATGTAGATGCTTCATAACATGACCGAATTGACATCGAAATTCGTTAAAACTTATCCTCCCCAGACGGTACGTTACGGAATTATAATTCATAATATCAATAATATGCCGAGTGAACGTGTCAACTGCACTGCACTCGTCTTTTGAACTGTCACTTCCTTTCAATATAGAAATGATAGACCTCCATTCTTGTTACCTCCATTTTTAGTGGAGATGGGTAGGGGCTATCTTTATTTTAGCTTTCAAATTATGTCAGGAACTCAACTAGTTCAACCGATTTCGTGCAGTTGCACACCTGACTGTGCGCGGTAAATATAACATGTCAGGATCTTATTAGGATACTGCCTAAGATTTCTACAAGGGTACAAAATTCATCGTAATTCTTTAGACTCATTTGTTTTTCATCGCCATGTCCAATAACATACATTCGCCATCAAAATCCGTTACTTGAAAATCCAACGAAGTTGATTGGTCAATGGCGGCCATATTTGTTTACGCACCAACACCAAATGAGGAAATTTTTTTTACATCGGCCCATCAGTATTGTATGCCAACTGTCTCATCGATCGTTTCGGAGATTAATGCCTTGTAAGTTTTTCGTATCAATCCCTTATGACCCTCGGGGCCTTCGACCAATCGACTTCAGGTCATTTTCAAAAATTAAAAAAAAATGTTTTTAACAAACATACGATACTGCCTATCGGCTAATTCACCAACGTGTTGGAATCAGATTTTATAAGCATATCGATTACAAATTACAACAAATATATCTTTTGAATATCAGAAAATACCGGGGGGGGGGGGGGATAAGCCAGGGTACTAGAGGTGGGCATATGCCCAGGAGGAATGTCAGGGGAGAATACATGTACGTCGCGTGGGGAATATGTCGAAGGGGGAATGTCCGTACCCCGTTCGTACATAGCCAGGGACGAAAGCAAATACGACTATTGATATAGGTGAAGTATAAATAAAACACTCGTTGGAAGTCTATTGCACAATCAAAGTTTCCAGAAAGGACATTTGCGATTGACTATTTTATTATGATAATTTTGTAGTTATTTCATCCAAATATTCTCAATCTTTCCCGCGATATTGCGTTTTATTACAGAAACGTCAAAGTTATAGAGATTTTTAATGAATTTGAATATTATGGACCGCCGTTAGTGCATTTCCAGTAATTCAATTCTATAAGCCGCATAATTTTCACAATAAAGCTCTTTGTGATATGTTGATATAGTAACCATAATTCTAAAGATAATTTTTTAAATCCAAGAAACATCTCTGATCGTGTGCATAAAGATATACGTACATTAGCAATTTTATAAGTTTCAAGGATATTCAAACAAAGTTAGCACATTAACTACGCAGATTTGAATGCCATGACCCGTTACACTAAGATGAAAACCAAAGGCATTATTCTGGTTGTTAATGGAAATCAAGGACATTAAAGTTGCTTGATGTGAAACTAGAAAATCAAAAATGACAACTTCTGAAAGCAGGATTTCCCGGGAATGGCAAGAGTGGAGATAACACTCGTTCAATTATAAACGTTGCGGGGTGAAAACGGAGGGAAACCTTTCGGAATCTCAAGGCCGTTCGGTAACCTTCTGAATTCACCAATTAACGCAAGCGCCTGTCACTACAGACATGTGTCGACGTTTGTTAGAAATATTATATTAATGCTGGAGAGTAAAAACAATTCATGACTATCGTAAATATCTGCTTACCGTCGACCAGAGTCGGAAAGTTACGTGACAGATGTATTATACTCAATAGCGAGGAGGTAAACGACTGAGCTTGAGAAAAGTATCAGATGTGGTTGGGGATTCATCTGATGTAATTTTAAGATCATGAACTTTGTCACCAATTGGATCGATATGGAAGAGGTGGGGAAAAATGGATAAAAGCAACCATATGACGCTACATAAAAGCTTCCATCGGCATCTCACATTCAGACCCGAGAATACGGTGGATTTTCGGACGTAGCCTTAGTGTCTCAGCCGCGCCTTTATTGTAGATGTTCATGTGGAGAATATGGAGTATCCACATTACCCCCAGCACGGCTTTAAGCTGAATTAGATACGCTAACTATGGAGCTGTGATGACAGATCAGCTCAAACAAATATCTCATCTGATGTTATGGGTGAGCATCGAGGACGTCTGATGGAGTAAACGCCTGAACATGGGATAAACCTGGTAAATGCAAGAATACCCACGAAAACTTACCCTTCAATTTCCGACGTCGCAAGGCTTAAATTCCCTACCAAATCAATAAACCTAGTACATACATTTGTCGAATGACATGTACAGAAGATGGGCCTCTGGGACTAACATTCCACCAGCAGAATCCTACCATATGCAGGTAATGAATTGGAGCGATATGCACGAGATGTGAAAATTGACGACGTCTGGCGACTAAAAAGCAACCATATGACTCTACAGGATATCTTTCTTCGGCATCTCACATTCAGATCCGAGAATACGGTGAATTCTTAGTATCTCAGCCGCTCTTTTATTGTGGATGTTCACGTTGAGACTATGAACTATCCACACGTTCACTAGCACCGGCTTAAGCGGAATTAGATACGCTAGCTCGGGAGCTGTGATGACAGATCAGTTCATGCAAATAACTCATCTGATGGTAATGGATGAACATCGAGGACGTCTGATGGAACAAACGTCACAACATGAGGCAAATCTGGTAAATGCAAGAATACCCCCAAAAACTAACTTGTGATGCCCGCGCTCGTACGGCTTGAATTTCCCATCCCAAAGAAAATAAACCTAAGCATATGCGGGCCTCTGCAGAGGGAGAGCGCGAAGTGCGATCATTGTCATAAAGCAATATCCTACAGTTTGCCAGGTGGTATTAGAAATATCCAGTTTGCCTGGTGGTATTATAAATATCGTGGTCCCAAGTGGATTTCATCAACTGTCGCTCGTCCTTGAACTGCAACGTGATCACCATTAAATAGATTAACAACCGACAATAAATCAATACACACATGGCCAATGCGACACTGTGATGGGGAACAAATATGTTTGACTTCCGGGTTCTACAAAACCGATGTCTATAGCCTTCACGCAAATATCAGCAAAAATATTAAAAGGAGATTATGCATTTTAATGTTTTAGGTCAGTCAGACTGATTGGACAGAAACTGTCATATCAATCAGCTTCCTTGGTTGAATATTTTCAGGGGAAACGGACATAAGCTAATGACTTTTACTCCTTACTGTCAATGGGATGGTTGCTGGATTTGAGTTTCACGCAAAGCAGTAAGAAAACCAAACATACTTATGTTGCCCTTTTCTTCCTCGAGATTGACCACCATTATGAATCAGTGAATCGTCTATTATCAACTCTGGTCGATAGTATTCAGTCATCAACCAACCACTCTCCGACGCATCTCCGATCGTTAAAACAAGCACATTTCTGCATTTACAATAGTGGAATTATCTCATGGTTAGAGTTCGTAGCCTCATGAACTGCCACAGTTGTGGGTATAGACTTTGATGCCATCCCAATGAATAGCGAGAACAAGCGCATACACTAGGATAGCGCCGTCATTCGATAATCATTGCCAGTCGGAGAAACAGGATGGGTAATATCGAGAAATAGCGTACCAAGGTCCATCGTCAATGGGTACCGGGATGAATAAACACTTCCGGGATTCACCATAGTAAAGTCAAGCTTATCCCTCTAGGCAAACCTTCCCCATAGTTGTGGTTCCAAGCTGGGGTCTTCTGATATATGGGATAGTGTCCTTTTAGGGGCGCGACATTACTCGCGGCTAATCCTGAGTTATGTTTTACCTGACGACGACGCGTTGAGTAAAACGTAAAAATAATTTCCGTCAATTACCAAATGGCTAGATCAGCAGGAAAGGTGACACACGTTCGTGATGGACGTTTTTTAGCCAAAACCCAAGAAGACATGACTAATTCATCTCTTTTTGATCAAAGGCTTGACGCTGTATAATCCCTCCCACTTTTTCCTGGCGTCGATGTGTTGTTAGGAAAAAACGTAGACATAATGGCTGTCAATTATCAAAGCGCTATATAGCCAGAAGTGGTGACGCGCCGTTATGATAGCTATATACAAATCCTGAGGTGCGAAAAAAAAAACTGTACACCGCATAATGACCATTTAAATATAACATTTCATGTAAATGCTAATGCTCTATAAAACATATCGCACAGACACCTTGCTGGTATGTGTAATGGTTATATAAATGTTGCAAACGTATGGTCGATTTAGCATTCAAATATCCCAAAACATCTGTTTGTTTGTTTGTCCGGTTGTGTACGGCCATAGTTTTGGTCGAAATGTCACGGTATTGTGGTCATCGAGAGTAAACCTGGAGAACAAAAAAATCCCAAAAGGGCATTCTCCGGGCATTGGTGACCGGCTTTTGTTTTTGTCAGAAGACCGTACACTTTGTCGAAATAGCTATGGGATCGGGGAAAGTGACTTAAAATAAAACAAAGCAAAAAATGAGCATTTAAATGGCCGGGAACAGATAATGTACATGTACACATTGTCAAATTGGCTATATCTCTCGTCATCGAAAATGTTCTAAGAATAGTATTGGATGGGCATCCCAGAAGTATAGTTTTACTAGCATTCCATTCGTCGCATGCTGTTTTTATACAACAGGTTGTGAACGCTTAGTGAATGATATTTACACACATATGCAAATTTGCCCATGCGCAAATAAGCACACGTGAGTAAATATTTTGCACATCGAAACCAAACTTCAGTGGCTTGGCAGTACTAGAAATGGTATTTTTCTGCATGGAAGTGCCAAAAGTTATTTCATTTCATATCGAATCATTATAGTCTAATTTATTTCGCAGTTTTGGGGGTGGAAATTTTCAATATTGATAGTTGATCATTGTATGTAATTAGTTGCCTGGTCTGAATCAGAAAGAAAGCATGTCCACTGGAGGTAGACATTATCAGTTCCTTTTGGGGCTGCTAACAATACCGGAATATTAATAATTCTACATAAGCGGATGATTTTCTTGAATTTTTTCTGAATATTTTGAAGTCGTTCGCCGGTTCTTAAACCTTCTTCCACTGTCTAGAAATATCAATTATTAAAATATCTATACTTCTCTATCGTATGATCGAGGAATTGTATACCATTTGCTCAATCTACTGACCGTTTATGATGAGTATTTCGTTTTGAGCACTCGTAAGAGGGTTCGGAGCCCAACATGACGTACCATACTCTTCTGAACTTCTTACAGCTTTATCATGTATATTGAGCCAGCTGAAAAGGCCACTTGCTAGATTTGGTTCCCGGAAGAGTTAAACCCTAGAGTATCAGCTGATAAATTAAGAGGACAGCTCGGTGGCGTGTTGTTGTTGTTGTAATGTTTTTGCTCCCACCAATGGAAACGTTTGAACATCTCGAATAAAACATTCATATCTATCTGGATCTTCATACGTTTGTTATTCAGATTATTGACATGCTGACCAGTGTTCGCATCCGTATTTGTATTTTTCAATTTTCGCTACAAAAAGATCTCAATTGTGAAAAAGTTCTGCAGATGGTGTCTCATAATCACGGTTTTGAAATAATTTCTGCCAGAAAACTCAGTGATCACATCATCTTGCCATATTCTCTGGCCCACATTCAATGATGAATAACGCTTGTCAACATTTGATAGTTGGGAAATAATGACAAGAAGGGCACATCTGTGGGAAGTTTTTAACAAACATACGATACTGCCTATCGGCTAATTCACCAACGCGTTGGAATCAGATTTTATAAGCATATCGATTAGTTTTCTATATCACTGCGTCAAAACAGCAACCAAAGTTTCAGCTCGGTATAATTTGTTAATTTCAAGATATTCCCTTCTTTTCCCAACAAATAAGTATAACAACAACAACAACATGACCGGTTACCGGTCTAGCTCCTCAAAATGGGCAAGTTGACACAGAGCTGATCACTTTGATTCGCTTGGAAAGTTCTAGTAGCAAAACTTTTGAAGAGTTAAAGGTGAAGAACAAATGAATTCTCCTAAACATATACATACATGTAAGACTGAAATATAACAGTCCTCCATCTCCCGTTCAGTTCAGTCGTTGTAGATCTCTCCGATAGCTGGAGAAAATCCGTTCAGTGTATAGAGTGACCGAAGCGTCAATGGATAGAGATTGTATCATACACCCCAGAAAATACATCTAGCTGTTACGGGTTTGAAGCCTTGAGTCAATGCTGCACAACATTTCGAAAAGAAAAATACTTTATACGCCCACAGTCAAAAGTGACCTGGTGCGGTGCCGGCGAACGTTTGAAATTAGACTTTCGTCTTGACGTTTCATATACCGCACAGTTTAGCATGGGGTTTTGAAATTTACATGAGAAATTTAAAATCACAACATACAGGATAGTCAGATTGATATGAGTATTTACATAGAAAACACCACGTCAACAATATGGAATATTGAAATAATAATAGTCTTAATAGTATAAACATGAGTAGTGTGATTGTCACAGGACCTACGAAGTAGGGTGAGGAAGATGACTTGGGGGTCCAAGCGTAATGTTACAGGCCAACTAGATGATTTGGGGATGCAAACGTAATGTTATAGGTCACTTAAGTAGGTAAAATTGTCATCAAAAGTAGCTCAGCTCAGAACTTGCTGGTAACAGTCCCCTAATGCACGTTCATGCCAAAAAGGAAGGTTCTAATGTCAACGGTTCTCGTTATTTTTGCCGACGATAGAATGCAGATGGACTCACTCACTGACGACCGGACAATTTGCAAATAAGAGCCTACTTCGTAGGAACAAAGCTTTATTCATCGTGTTTGAATCACTTCCCCACCCTAGTGAACATGTCCACATAACTCAAGAGACAATGAGAGTTGAAACTTCGCAACGTTTCTACTTTTGAATATTGGTTCATTCATAGGTTGTAATTCAAAATGGTTGATAACGTTCAGCAATCTACATCAAATATTTTCGAATATCATTTGTGGTTTTTGTTTACAATGTTTGTTTAAGACCCTTCACCCAGTGCGCTCCATTTTTCTCCCTTCTCTCCTATTCCTGGTAATCATAGATCATAGGCATGTTCCATGTGTGCAAGAAATACGTCCATTAAAGCCACTATGGACGAAGAGGCATCGAGTGGCATCCGGCACATTCCCACCAGCCAAGCGCCTCTTCGCTGTCCACTATATTTTGGAACCATCTGCCTCTCTCTGGGAAATCGTCATCGGAAACAGTTCTAATACCATTTGGTTTTATCTTTCGTAGCTATGACAGAGTGAATTCCTTTGCTCACCCATTCTGATCTCCAGGATATTTACTGGTTAATGTCAACTGCACAGGTAAAGGTCGTATATTCATAAACTTGTCCACATAGCTGCATGCTTTCTTCGGTTAACAATTTTGAGACATTTCTGTCGAAATTTTCCCAAGAGCGAAAAAACCCCACACTGATTCAACTGACTTAGACAGATAGAACAAGAGCTGTCTCCCTTCGACCATTGCACATTAATATGTACGTTTTCGTATTTGGGTTCCCCAAAGGGCGTAAAATCCCCTTTTTGATTTTATAAGGCGTCCCCAATGCTGTCCAGGCGAATCCTCATGTCATTTCAACCAAAACTGTGTCTGTACGGTGGACACAAACATGCAAACTTGACTTGGTAATTTTATTGAAACGATGAAATTTATTTTCCAAGAGTAATACTCCTAGGGACCATGTATCTGCTTATCTTGATGGTGTAGTTTATTCTCCATTATTCTAGGCGCCCATACGCACAGTCATCTTTCTGTTCACATGGCAAAACATGTTGAAGGAATAATTCAGGTTGTATTATTTTTATTGGCGTATTATGATCCCTCTTGCTCTCTTGTCCTTAAAATATCAGATTGATGTATCAATCAATGTGAATAATATATACGTGTACAGCACTCCGCAATGACCGAGCTGTTCGAAAAGGTGCAATGCAAAGGTTTTAATATTTTTCTTTTTACATTCTTCATGAGATAATTAATGATGGAAATATCAGCCCACATTGTTTGGTTTTGTTTGAAGTATTTTGTCTCCTAGTAGCCTTTGAGAAGTGCTTCAACGACGCTATCTCCAGTCTGACCGATTTCAGCAATGGCATCGGCATTGCTGATCTGTGCCCTTATTTAACGCTGGCCCGACGTGATCAATACTTGTAACGTTCGCTATTCGGGTGAAAAAAAAAAAAAACAGTATGTCAATACAACTCCGATGTACAATAGTTACCTGTTCTGCAGATAAACCCCAGTATACAAACAACTCCCCTGGAGTATTGTAAACTAGTTCGTACATTGTCTTTGATCTACTAATCGTGCTGACAGCAATTATTTCTCTCAATAGACTCTTCTTACACCATATTGATGAATTTGGCTTGGCAAATTGGCATTATTGATCTCTCCATATAATTTTTCCGAACAGAGTTCCTATTATCTATCCATTTGACTAATTACTCTACCTGTATTCTTTGACGGATTTAAGGGATAGCTTAGTATTCTCGATTGGTTTCCGCATCCTTGTTAGTATAATCTATTTCGTGCAAATTATTGATAGACTCCTTGAGGCACGTTGGAGACTTATATAAGAGAGTGTATAGAAATAATGCAGAAATGATGAAATGTCAATGATGAAGTACGGCCAAGCTCAGCATTGGCTTTATATCGAAGCATATTACTGTATATTCCTTCTGGGACGGATTATTTATTCACTTCGTATGGTTTGTTATTTTCTGCATAACGTTTGAGCTTAATCTGATATACAGGATTCATGAAGAGTCACTGAACAAGGGAGAACAATAAGTCTGCCCTAGTACAACAACGAGTTTAGCGCGGGTAACGGTAAGGTAAAGGCCTAAACAATGGAAACATGGAAGAGGCACCATACATTTTATCTCCTACATAGTAGCAGTAGTAGTACTTGTACTGGTATCATATATCCGCCTATGCCGGGCTGTTTGAACAACATATGTTAATGATAGTAGTTAAAATGACAACGGATACAACTTAATTTTCGATATAAGTTTACTATATTTCCCATACATTTCACTTGGTACATTGAGCTGCAAGCCTAATGTCATAAGCATATTGAGCTGTATACCTGAAATCACTGGAAACAGTCAATGGAAACATTGATGTAGTTAACCCTACCTGCCTGGGGGGGCACTTTCCTCCCCCAATCCCCCCTTCACTGTTATATGTTTACGAGAATGACAACAAATGAGAGCTGAGACTCCATGGCTTCGTAGATTATCATATTGGGATCATTTTGATCCTATTTCCATGATCCCCGAGTAAAGAATCATGGGTACATTCAAAATGGCGGCTGCGTCGAGTACCAGACAAGTTATATTTTCATCAGATTTCTCTTTTTGTTTTTCCTTTTCTGTATAGACAAGTGGGTAAAACATATTTTATTTCAGATCAGATTATTATTTACTAATTTACCATGCATTTTTTGCGAAGAAAACATAAATAAAAAGTTCGAATAATCTGATCGAAAAATCGTCAAAAAATGTTTGATTCGTTTGAAAATGATGTCACTGTGACGTCATCATTGCGGCCATCTTGAATTTCTTTTTACATTTTCAGGTAGAGCTTGACCGATAGATTTAGCATCGTAAGTTTCAGCTCCCTAACCTAAGGTATAGCAAAAATATACAGGGAGACACTTTCCGACTCCCCTCTTCCAAGGTTGCGATACACCCCAAATCGCCTAGTTGGATTTAGCCATCAATTTTACATCCACATTCCATGAGTACTTTATAACTTTATAAAGTTATATATGTCAGTTTGCACAGTAAATATAAAACTCTTGAAAATGAGTGTGGCCTTAAGTAAATACCTCCTTAATCAGCCTTAATGATACTGATCCCTCCGGCAGACATTTTACACACTCTAGCTGTTTGTCTTCCTACAGCTGAAAGTATGCCTTATAGCTATGGTAATGTATATATTTGTTGAAAGCGCATGTATTAAGAATTCCAAAATATAAATATTTTCACTGTAAATCCATAGGTTGTGAAAATATTTGAATTTTGAAAAAATAATTTAAAAAAATTAGCCTTTTTTAAATGGTTATTTTCAAAAAAGTATTCAACTTATCGTAACTTACATCATCATTCATTGTAGAAGACAACTCCAAACACGAAATTCCTTCTGAGTTTTGTCAATTTTGGTCCAGTTCTTATTCTATTGACATTTAATTCAACTTCAATGTTCAAAACTGTGAGTTACTCACTTTTGTAAAGAAATATTTCATTAAATATCAAAATAATGAGCACTAGATCAAAGTTGATAACACTGAGACAGAGATATCCTGTTGGAATTGTCTTCTACAGGAAATGATGAAGTAAGCTACCATAAGCTGAATGCCTTTTTTGAAAATAGCAATTAACAAAATTTAATTATATTTTAAATTATTTTTTTTAATCCGAATATCTTCACAACCTACAGGTTTACAGTGAATTTATATATTTGGAATCCTTACGAAATGCGCTTTCAAGAAATAAATACATTACCATAGATAAGGTATACTTTTAGCTCTATAAAGACAAACCGCACTGCGGTGGTCTAATGGTTAGAGCGTCGACCTCGTAAGCGGTAGGTACTGGGTTCGATCCCAGGCCGGGTCATACCTAAGACTTGAAAAATGGAACTTGTTGCTCCCTCGCTTTCAGCATTAAGAGGATAGAACAAACTGGTTCGCTCGGTGTCAGTATAATGTGACTGAGTCATGTCTGCCTAATGATATTTCAGTGGGACAGCACTATAAAATGGCAGCATTAGATCTGCTCTGTTACAAGTAGGTTCCCCTGCCTCCCCCCCCTCCCCTCCCTTCCCTTCCCCGTCGTGATATAGCTGAAAAAATGTTGAAAGCGACGTTAAACCCTATTCACTCACTCACTCACTCTATAAAGACAACTCCTAGAGGGTGTGTAAAAGTGTGTGCAGGAGGGCTCAGTACCCTCAATGTCTCGGCTGTGTGGAAAAAATATACATACTTGGAAAAATTTGGGATGCCACGATATAAGTTAAGAAGTAATACATTTATCTAGGTTATAATCTCATGTTTAAGTAAGTTTTGTGAATTTACATAGTAATTATGAGCTGTAGTAAATGAATTACAAGGGTCATTACACCCTGTGACTTACCGTACAGACATGTACAGGTCACATACCGTACAGTCATTTATCCACATTGACAGTCTAAGTTCGTTAATAGTATCTGTGTTCAAGAAAACTGATCGTAGATATATTAATATCGGACTCTATAAAGCATTCTTTAGCTCTACTACATACAAGATATATCATTCATGGGATGTTTCTTTGTTTATAGAGTTGCCTAAATTTCTCATTAAAAATATCTATGTGAAATTTGGCAACACAATATATCAGCAGTATATTGGTATTCCAATGGGTACTAATTGTGCACTCCTGTTGGCTGACCTGTATCTGTTCTCCTATGAATATGACTATATGCAGGAGCTTTCAAAAAACCGATCTATTCACCAAACGCTATATAGACGATCTTCTCGCTGTGGATAAGCGCTATATAAATGACGCAGTGAAGGATATATATCCACCTTCACTGGATTTGAAGGAAACTACAGATAGCCCTACAGGCACATCATATTTAGATCTATATCTCAATAAAATGAAGTGGGCATTCTCTCTCGTCGACTTTATGACAAAAGAGATGATTACAATTTCGACATCGTAAACTATCCCTTTCTCGACAATAATATTCCAGTGGGACCTGCACATTGCGTATACATATCTCGCCTAGTAGCATTTGCTAGATCCTATGTTAAATGTGACGATTGTAATCAACGTCACAAAACTTTGTCGAAGAAACTTATAAAACAGGGCTCAAAGTTTCTCAAATTTGGCGATACATATCGCATGCTGATAGCAAAATACGAGCGTAGTGTGCAAGATGTATGGCGTTACGTTTCGTAACTTGTGTCTAATTCCGCTTAACCCGGGGCTAGGGGCCGTATGAACCCATGTACTTCAAGACTCTCATGGTGCTCATATGAACAGATACAATCAAAGCGTGACTGGGATACACCATTCTCTAGATGACGACTTTACAACGATTATTATGGATTGAGAATACTGATCAGCGATACGGATTTTATATTTTTGGAACATCATGATATCTTGTCGGCATCATTGAAAAGTGTTGACCGCTTCTCTCTTGCAGGAAACTAGCCTATGTTTATGTATACTATGATTGTCTTTTTGTCCCCCGCCGCAACGCGGCCGGGGACTTTAAAATGGTTCTTGCTTCTATGTGTCCGTGCATGTCCGTGCATGTCTGTTCAAATACTTCGCAAGCGATAACTTGCAAATGCTTTATCGGATTCCTTCGAAGTTTGGCATCTGCATTCTTTGCGACAAGACGTCGGTTGGTATTACGTTACTTTCAGCAAGATCCGCCTGAAGGTGGCGCCACTGCCTCTTGTTCCAATCTTCTGTGCTTGTCCGTGGATGTCCGTGCAAATACTTCGTAAGCGATAACTCCTATATGCTTTGTCGGATTCCTCCGAAATTTGGCATCTGCATGCTGGCATCCGGTTGGTATTACGTTTCAGCAAGATCCGCCTATAGGTGGCGCCACTGGGTCTTGTTCCAATCTTTAGAGCATGTCCGTCCACGTTTGTTCAAAT
Source organism: Hanleya hanleyi (assembly GCA_036873755.1). Taxonomy (NCBI): domain Eukaryota; kingdom Metazoa; phylum Mollusca; class Polyplacophora; order Lepidopleurida; family Hanleyidae; genus Hanleya; species Hanleya hanleyi. Next base: position 206,750 of record JAVTVY010051750.1, read on the forward strand.
CCTTCGCGAGCGAAAACTTTCGAACGATTTGTCCGATTCCTGCGAAATTTGGCAAATGCATTCCCTGCTACAAAACATCGTTGGTGATGCGTTTCAGCAAAATCCGCCCGGAGGTGGCGCCACTAGAGTTCACTTCATTATTCCGTGCTGCAAGTGATAACTTAGAAACACTTGGTCGAATTTCTTTGAAATATCCTACCTTTCTGGGTAACATGAGAAACGCTGCGGCTCATCGGATTCTTCTCAAATTCGGCATGCATGTACCATGCCAGGAGATATTGCTTGGGATTGCCTTTCGCTCACTTGCACTCACAGGTGGCGCCATCTGGTGGCAACATCACAAATTTGTTTCCGGGTAATAACTTGAGAACCCCCCATCGGATTCTTCTCAAATTTGGTATGAATGTACCGTGACATAAGATGTCGCTTGATAATGCATTTCACGTACTTGCGCCTAGAGGTGGCGCCACCTGGTGTCAAAATCTAAATTTGGTTTCCGGGCAATAACTTGAGGACCTTCGTCGCATTCTTCTCAAATTTGGTATGCAGATAACATGACATCACGATACCATGTCCCTTGGGATTGTATTTTGCCCGCTTCTGCCTACAGGTGGCGCCTCCTGGTGGAAAAATTTGTTTCCGGGCAATAATTTGGCAACTGCTCATCAGATTCTTCTCAAATTTTGTATTCATATGTGACCCGCCCCAAATAACATGAACACCGGTGGGCATGTAGTACGTACCGGCAATAACTTGAGGACCTCTCTTCAGATCCTTCTCAAAGTTCATATGCCAATACCATGACATGATATGTCATTTGGGATTGCGTTTTGCCTGCCTGCGCGTACAGGTGGTGACTCCTGGTGGCAAAGTCTGAATTTGGTTTCCGGGCAATAGGTTGAGGATGCCTTCATATTCTGGTCAAATTTAGTTTGCAGATAATATGCCATGGGTTGCATTTCGGTTACATAATTTTCATGCTACACCGTAAGGAAAATATATTACAGTAGCAATCAACATTCAGTCAGCCATTCTGAGTTGATCTCAAAACCTGGGAAGGTGGAAAGACCCTTCTGCTTCTTACGCCTGTGAAGTAGCTGTTGCCACCCCCATGAATATCCCCTGAGACCGACAACGCTTATAAGGCCATTGTCAAGGCCATTAATGGGTTCTTTAGCATGACCTTGATTTTTTAAATACACATGATAGATACTATAATTATTTATTATTAATTATTAAATTTCAAACAAATTGTATACGAAAATGAAGAAAATGAATAAATTTTACTCGTGAAAATGTAAATCCCTCATCTATTTTAATTATTTGCCCTCAAAATATAGATGAGGGATGGTCATGCTAAACAACTAATTAAGTGACAATGGCCTAAATATTGCTGCCATTTTGGCGGGGGACCTAGCATCCTCTGGCTGCTTGTTGAATTTGGTGCTAATACTGCTATATGGAATATGGAATAGGTCGTTGGATTATGGACGCGGATATTGTTTAACCCTATCTGGCCTGGGCGATTTGGGGTGTATCGCAGCCTGGGGGGCGGGGCGGAAAGTGCCCCCCTATATATTTTCTCTACCACTAAGGCTAGAGCGCTGAAACTTACCACACAGTATCTTGGGTTCATGCTCTATCGGAAAATGTAAAAATATCCAAGATGGCCGCCACGATGACGTCACAGTGACGTAATCTTCTCGGAAGCCATTTTTCGGCCTTTTTGGGGTCGATTTTTCGAAATTTTCATTTTTCAGATTTTTCTCTCGAAAAAAATCTAATAAAATAGAGAATAATTAGTTTTGCATAAATAAAATACTTTTAAGGCCTTTTATGCAAGAAAAATGTGAAGAAATGGAGCGAAAAGATTGAAAAACACGGCTTTCGCGGATACCACATGGCCGCCATTTTGAATTTGCCCATGATCCTCTGCCCAGGGGTTATTGAAAATAGGCTCATTTTGACCCCAATAAGATAAGCTTAAAAGTCACTAAGTTTCAGCCTCCTCGGTTTTGTCGTTTCGGAGCAGCAGAGAAAAGTTCACTAGGGTGGCACTTTCCGCCTCCGCCCCCCCCCCCCAGGCAGGTAGGGTTAATAGACGACGGTTGAATTATGAATGACGGACTAGACGCTTGTAATTCACTACTGGTCAAAATATAATTATGTTGTGAACATTGAAGATTTTCATATAATCAGATGAAGAGGTTATAATTTATAACTTCTGCAAGTTGGTCCCCTGGGGCACGAGGGAGGCTGGATGTCTCGTCTTCGATTCTTGAATTCCCGTTATATATTCGCACACTCGCCAAGTGTATGCGGAGACAAAGCTAGAGCACACTCAACACAACCAGCAGAGGTGATTTATATGGCACATTGTCTGGCTTTAAATTTGGAGAGGTCACGAGGTCACGAATGCGAATAATAGTAAAGTAGGTTTGGTTTCGTTTTGGTACACGTAGCTCCGCTCTCTACGACTATGACTAGGGGTATTACTTATGAGAAAGATAGTGTGTTCACACTTGAAGACATCATCAGCGTATCTATCTTGGCATATAATACACATGTACGTGTAGCCTGATAGAAGCTTTGGGTTTAATTTTGAACACAAACTCCGATAACAGGAAAAAACTTGAAAGCAGTGTACAGTGAAAACACTCGACTGAATAGCTAAAGTATATTAAGCACATATATTTATATTAACCAAATTAGTTAAATATATTGAATCAAGCCAATGTTTTTTATACTGGTCACACAGGAACAATTCGGGTGATTCTGCGATCAATCACGTTCCGTTTAATGTCCATATCTTTTCCTTGCCTCCATTAAACTCGCAAATAATAAATCATCTAGCAACCCAATGGTGTCCGTATATCCAGAGGACTGACGTGGCCATGGCTCAGAAAAAGTGGGCCAAATTGCGGGATATGGAAGGACAATATAGTGAACGAAAACTGTATCACCACTGCTCAGTTTCTTGCTTGATTAAGTCTAAGAGACCTGGGGGAGGGGGGGGGGGGGCATTATGTTCCCCTACCAAATTTTCTGCTTTGCCTTCGGAACCGCAAAAGAATGAGAGATTACACACTCTGTGACTTTGTATCATATCATATTGGGATCATTTTGAGCCTATTTGTATAACCCCCCAGCAGGCGATCATGGGTAAATTCAAATTGGCGGCCATGTGGGGAACCAGAAAATGTGTTCGTCATTTTTCTTGAAATGCCGTCTTTTCTACAAGGACACGTGAACAAAACATATTGATGATTATTTACTAATTTATCATGAAGTGTTTGCGAATAAAACACACAAATAAAAAATTCGAAAAATCGTCCCAAAAATGCCTTTTGGAAAATGGCGTCATTGTTACGTCATTATGGCGACCATCTTGCATTTCTTTTTACATTTTAAGTAGAGCTTAACCCAAGGATATAGTGTGGCAAGTTTCAGCTCCCTAGCTCCATGGGGTAAGAAAAATATTCAGGGTGGGCCGAAATGCTCCCCCCCCCCTCCTCGCAAGGCATGAAAAGATCCCAAATCTCTCATGTCAACAATGGTTAAGACCCTGAGGAAACAACCATTTCGAGACTAACAATACTTCACGGAGAAACAGAAAGAGAAGTACCGAAATACACATGGGCATCTTACAGGGAATCCACGAAAATAAATTTGGTTAGGTGTGCCTACAACCTTCTTCATACCAATAAAGGTAAATATTAGTCATAAGAGTAGACGTCCTCGCACAAAGCAAACGTTGTGCGATAATGCCTTGCAATCCTAGTTTTGTTATCTTTCGAGTGGACAAAGTCATATGTCATATGTAACTGTCTTCGTTATACAGCTATAGAATTTCCCCTCTAATTTCGGAATAATTCCAAGTGTACAATATTGATAGGCGGCGATAACTCTTTTGACCATCAGGTTTAAAACCTTTGTCAGAATACCGATGAGGTCAAGAACTGCGAATGAATAGGCATTTAACGCTCAGTGGAATAAAGTGCAAGTTTTTGTACGGTCAAAGATACGATGGCATGCTAGGCAGATCACGGGGAGTAGGAGCGGGTCAAAAGGGGAAATTACACTTAGTAATAAATATATTATAGACTGTGCGATGTGGTATGGCCTAGTCCTGGTCTTCGGGAAGAGACTCCTAAGCTCGTCCCTTGGACTCGTCCATGCACAAACGTACACTTCAATAGCCCGTCAGATATGCTTTATATAAATAAACATAAAGGTGTGAAACGGCCTTTGGGTGAATCGAGAAATAAACGGTTTACCGCCAAACAAAATACATCAGCATATTCTAAAAGTATCACTTTATATATTCCCGTCGTCAAATTAGTAAATTTGTGCAATTTTTAGCTTTCGATTCAAAATACGTAACTGTCCGTCCATCTAGGAACAGTTAGATTATGGCGGGCTTCGTTCTCAATTCTGATTGGTCAGTAGCGACACGCCTTCGGCAAGAGGTCACGCATTGATCAGCTGTCGCGGCTGACCAACCAGAATTGAGAACGAAGCCCGCCATAATCTAACTGTTCCTAGATGGACGGACTGTTACGCTGGATTTTGAATCGCCCGGCAAAGGTAAAAAATTGCACAAATTTACTAATTTGGCGGTAAACCATTTATCTCTTGATTCACCCAAAGTCCGTTTCACACCTTTATGTTTATTAATATAAAGCATGGGGTTATATATAGAGACCCCATATTTCGACACTTCACCCTAATACCATCCCCCCCCCCCCCACCAAATCTCTTGTTTTGCGGGCCTGTGTCCTCTACGATTCCCTCCTTGGTATTCATTTTAACGACAAACTAAACTGGCAAACTCATATAGATGATTTGGCCTCTAAAATCTCGATAAATTCTGGTGTAATAATGTACGACACTGCCTAAACAGGAAAGCCTTGATCATACTATATCATTCCTTGTTTTATTCCTATATATCTTACTGCAACATTGTACGGGGTACACACCTCAGGCCTCTAGTCTTGCTCCAAAAAAGACTTATTCGCTTAATCACTTCTAGTAACAAATACGCTCATACCTGTCCATTACTTGATCAATTAAACATCCTACCGTTTCATCAAATCAACGACCACCTGATATTGTTATTTACCCATAATTTTTTTCACACACCATTTTCTTTACCGACCAAATTTATAAGCTATTTTACAAAACTATCAGAAGTTCACTGCTACCCCACCCGCCAATCAGACCTTAATCTCTACAGAATCCGAGTAATTTCAAATCTATCATATTATTCTACAAAAACGAAAGCACCGCGAGTGTGGAACTCATTGCCCACTGACATAAAAGCCTCCGCATCTATTCACTTTTCAAATCACGTTTAAATACCTACCTTGTTAACCCTATCTGGCCTGGGCTTTTTGGGACCTGTCCAGGCCTGGGAGAGCCGAAATGGCCCCCCACCCCCCTACTTATTTTTCTTATTCCTTGGGTAGGGGCTAAAACTTACCACACTATACCCCTGGGTCAAGCTCTACCAGAAAATGTCAAAAAATCCAAGATGGCCGCTATGATGACGTCACAGTGACGTCATTTTCAAAAACGGCATTTTTTGGTCGATTTTTCGGTCGGATTTTCCGAATTTTTTATTTATACAATTGCACCGCAAAAACTGCATGATAAATTAGTAAATATTAATGCGATATGAAATAAAATAGTTTTTGTCCACTTTTCATCGCGAAAAAGCAGAAATTTTGAAGAAATATAACAAAAACATCACTTTTCTGGTACCCCATGTGGCCGCCATCTTGAATTTACCCATGATCCGCTGCTCAGGGGGTTATGCAAATAGGCTCAAAATGACCCCAATATGATAAACTATAAAGTCAAGCAGTGACTTGTCGTTTCGGAGATAGCGCAGAAAGTTTGGTAGGGTTAAACGCTAGTCCTGAACTATTGATGTCGATGTTAATTTCGTAAACTCTGCATCGTTATTGGTATTAAACCTTGCGACTAGAATATCGGTGGTCGAACTCGGATGGTTGAACTGACCAGATTCAACATGGTCATAATGACCCAGGCTTGTTACATGGTTGAAACAACCCAGAAAATATTAGTCACTATTACTAAGAATCATATGGTCACTCTGACCATATATATTCTGGTTCAGATACGCATGGTCAGTCCAACCATGATAGAATGAACCATTTTTTATATGGTCACAGTAACCATAGTTTTGTACGGTTGAAATAACCACAAAAACTTTGGTCATCTCAACCGAATATTGTATGGCATGTTTGACCATTTGGCTTCTGGTTCAGATACCATACAATTATGGGTCAAAACCAACCATCGCCAGCATGGTAAAATTAACCATATGTGATATGGTTGCAGAACCATACTTTCCATAGTTGAAACAACCATCAAACTCTGGTCACCCCATCCAATGTATAGTATGGATCAAATGTTGCTTGAGCGACACATATTCTGTTGGTTAATCGAGAACCCATCAGCCTGAAAGTACATGGACATGTATTAATCATAACATGCTAAATAATGACAGAAGAACATTTCGAATTCCATAAATGTATTGAAGGATTGCGACATACAAATCGATGTTTAAGAGCTAATGAAATATACAAATGCCTCAGATGAATGAACTACCGGAAGTCTGGCACAGGTGACATTTCAGTTAACCACTGTAGAAATCAGAATGCTGAATATTCCAGTAACATATATATCAGTCCAACACAAAGACAATATTGATCCATACAATCCAACATTTAAGTCAGCAAGAAGTACATGTAAGATAGCGTTGCAGCATGTAACCTTTCAGTCAGCATAACACAAGATTAGGTTGTTACATGTTGAATTTCAGTCAGTCCAACATGAAGATAATGTAGGTACAATGCAACATTTCAGTCAGTCCTACACAAAGATAATGTTGGCACAATGTAACATTTCAGTCAACCCAACACGGAGATAATATTGTTAAAATGTTACTGATAATGTTGGTACAATGTAACATTTCAGTCAGCCCAACACAATGAAAATGTTGGTACAATGTAACATTTCAGTCAGTCCAACACAATGATAATGTTGGTACAATGTAACATTTCAGTCACTCCAACACAAAGGTAATGTTATTACAATGTAACATTTCAGTCAGCCCAACACAAAGATAATGTTGGTCAATACAAATATAATGTTGGTACAATGTAACATTTCAGTCAGTCCAACACAATGATAATGTTGGTACAATGTAACATTTCAGTCAGTCCAACACGAAGATAATGTTGGTGCAATGTAATATTTCAGTCAGTCCAACACAATGATAATGTTGGTACAATGTAACATTTCAGTCAGTCCAACACAAAGATGATGTTGGTAAAATGTATCATTTCAGTCAGTTCAACACAAGGATGATGTTGGTACAATGTAACATTTCAGTCAATCGAAAACAAAGATAATGTTGGTCAATACAATGTAACATTTCAGACATTACAATACAAAGATAATGTTGGTACAATGTAACATTTCAGACATTACAACACAAAGATAATGTTGGTACAATGTAACATTTCAGTCAGCCCAACACAATGATAATGTTGGTACAATGTAACATTTCAGTCAGTCCAACACAAAGATAATGTTATTACAATGTAACGTTCAGTCAGCCCAACACAAAGATAATGTTGGTCAATACAATGTAAAATTTCAAACATTACAATACAAAGATAATGTTGGTACAATGTAACATTTCAGTCAGCCCAACACAATGATAACGTTGGTACAATTTAACATTTCAGTCAGTCCAACACAATGATAATGTTGGTACAATGTAACATTTCAATCGGCCCAACACAATGATAATGTTGGTACAATGTAACATTTCAGTCAGTCCAACACAAAGATAATATTATTACAATGTAACATTTCAGTCAGCCAAACACAATGATAATGTTGGTACAATGTGACATTTCAGTCAGTCCAACACAAAGATAATGTTGGTACAATGTAACATTTCAGTCAGCCCAACACAATGATAACATTGGTACAATGTAACATTTTAGTCAGTCCAACACAATGATAATGTTGGTACAATGTAACATTTCAGTCGGCCCAACACAATGATAACGTTGGTACAATGTAACATTTCAGTCAGTCCAACACAAAGATAATGTTATTACAATGTAACATTTCAGTCAGCCCAACACAAAGATAATGTTGGTCAATATAATGTAACATTTCAAACATTACAATACAATGATAATGTCTGTAAAATGTAACATTTCAGTCAGCCCAACACAAAGATAATGTTGGTACAATGTAACATTTCAGTCAGCCCAACACAATGATAATGTTGGTACAATGTAACATTTCAGTCAGTCCAACACAATGATAATGTTGGTGCAGTGTAATATTTCATTCAGTCCAAAGAAAAGATAATGTTGGTCTAACATTTCAGACAGTACAACACTATAAAAGTGTAGCATACTGTAAGATCCTGAAATGTATGATGAGATTGAGATTGGGCAAGACATATTTCAGAAGATACAGGATGTGGCTCACTTATTTGGGGTACGGACAACCCCCTGGAGTTATGAATGTATCCCACAAGAGTAGAACTATGTGAGCTTTCTTAATATATAAGGTTATGAGTGGGATGAGGCTCAGTTTGGGAGATATAGGGTGGGGGTCAGTACCCTTAAGGCTTCCACTACTGGGGTGGAGTGAAGGTTAGTCCAGGAGATGAAGAGAGAGTTCAGTACCCCTAGAGATGGAAGAAATTGGATGGGGCATGAAAACAACCTAATTGTTGAAGTCAGACACCCAACCAACTAGCCGGCCTGCCATCATCAATCTATAGGATGCAGATGAATATTGCTAGAAATCTGTTTAATACAAATAATATGTAAATATGTCCTGGGCAGTCTGGTGGATAATGCTGAAAACCAACAAACCACCTAACATGACATGAGAAATGTTTACATGAATATGTCCCCATCTCATCAAACATTTGATATATTCTGAAAGATAGAAGTACATGTAGCTGCATTTTATATTCTAAATATATACTGTTTTCTTCGAAAATGATATAAAAATTACAACTACTATGTTCACTACAGGAGATAAAAAAACCCAGTATCTTTCACCAATAACCATTGTTTACATATCCACTGCACATTACACCGAACATAGACGTATGGGTATTAAGTGTTAACTTTAGGACACAAGACAGAAAACAAACAAGAAAACTGAATTCCAAAATTAGAATCGGTCACTAATAATATTGATGAAAGTAACTTGTATAGATTTGGTTAAAAAGGTAATATAAGTGCTGGTACCAGTATGATGAATATTGATTTCAATTACGCCACTCAAATGGTTTGCCTTGGATGATAATTTCATGTCGCTGTGTGAAATAAATGAATCTGATATTATATCCATTTGTTGCATTTACGGATCGTCCAAAAACAGCATTTCAATAAACACTGAAGCCGTCCACAACTCAGTTTGCTATATTCCACAACTACCAAGATTGTGTCATGGACAATCCGTTACACAACATCCGGAGAAATTTGTCCAGACAAATGTTTCAATGACTCTATGAAAAAATGAAACAATCATATGGCAAAATACTTCTTGTTTGTGTATTCATTGATTATCTGGAACAGTTTTACAATTATAACACTGTAACTGTCCGCAACTCAGTTCACTATGATCCACAGTTACCAAGATTGCATACCAGGAAATCAATAAATTGTAATAACACCGGAAGAAAATATTGAAGGCAAATACCTCTTCAAGAATGATGATTTCATTTCTTTGAGTGGCCTAATGAAACAGCAAATAGGAGTAGTATTACTCAATACATGTATATCCTTTTCTCATTCAAATAATTATATGATAAACTTCAACCTAGTTTCTGGTAGAAATCATACCTGAAAAGTAATATTCTGTAGTCCTCTTCAAATATGTACATGGTCATGTTCATTGTAGTCACCCAAACACATAAATCATGCTGCACTTGGTCTATGTAAATGTTTTCTGGCTTTGATCAGTTTATCACTGGGCTGTGGATATGAAGATAAATATGATAATTAATGATTTACCAAATAGATACAACAGCAATATTTATGTCCAGGTACAAAGTAATCATGCATTTAATCATGCTCTTTACATAATAACCACTGAATGCCCCTCTTCCAATTTAACCTCCTAAAATCCTAACAACAATCCTTTGCTCCTAACAACAAATTCACCTTTGAGAAACACAGTGGTTATAAAGAGGGTTGACTTTACATATCACACAGAACAAGCACAGCGTTATCATTTGAGATAATCTAATGAGTTACCTGATGCACTCCAGCCTGCATGCGAGGATAGTAACGCCATGATAAAAGAAGTAACCTGGTCGAAGCCATGTGTCCATACCACTGTCACACCCAGTGGAGGAAATACTGAAAATTAATATTGAACAATATGTAAATAAACATATAGTTTTATGATTTGATCAGTATTTAAATAAGTAACTATAAAATCTTCCTATGGCCTGTGTGGGTGGTTTAGAAAAGAGACACAAGTTGAAGTGACATCGGATTTAGAATTGAGGACTTTACACAAGGTCCTGGATTTTTTGTACTGATAATAAAGGATAACAATTATTCCATAGAGACAGCAGAATGTTGCACTAAGTATCAGTGAGAACAAAGCAGTTTGTGAGGTGTAGGTTTATGTGAAGGACCCAAATGAAAAAAACTTGGCAACCTGACCCCGCACGCACCCCCTCCCCCCAAGCCAGTACTTGTGCCTCACTAAACACGTGGTAATGCAAAAGGAAAACATCTGGTTTAAATCTATCAATGTGGCACTGTTGTTGAAGAGTCCTGGGAAAAGAATTCGACAGGAGATTAAACTTTTTGCAGCAAAAATTGTCGATGAAAGGATTCATCAAGTTATTTCCAATTGAGGTTAAAACAACTTCTTTCAGGAATCGAGGGGTGTATATATTCCTTCCCCTTCCTTGCTCAGCTTTTAGCGGAGTTAAGGCCCTCAGTGAGCGACCGGAGCGATTTCTCCCGTCGAAAGCAAGGATTGACTTTCGTCTAATTTTCGTCATTTATCATGATAATAAGTCCTAATTCGAAATTTACCCGGGCGAATGAAACATTATCGAAGTAATCTTTGGTTTGGATGTTCGAATTATAATATTTACATTTGTCAAGCAATACTTACAGTTTTCTGTTGGAGAACCGACATTCGGTGAAGCCAGGTTTCTGTTTCCTTTGTGTTTCCTGTCTGCTGTCTGCCGCGCGCCACCAGAGGTGATTATAAAATCAGATTTGAATTTGACCCAGAATTGGCGTGACCTGCGGATCATTGTCGGAAACCTCTGGTCCCTTAATCCTCCCTTCCAAAACGTTCATATGTAAAGGCTTCCGAGTTACATAGGTCAGCTGATAAAGAGTTCACCCGGGTGAAACAAAGTTCAATCAAAACTCAGGAAGACAGGAGGAACACACAAACTGAGCTGACATAAACGGAGTCTAGCTGTGATAACCTGAAACTTGGATTGACTATTAAAATCGCTAAAATACACGTATTATCAATGTATTATTAATGGAAGTATGTCAAATTAAACTGAAAAAAGGGACACGCTCCAATCTATCTGTGTCTGCCAACACTTTGGTGTATTGAAAGTACGATAAAAAAGATATTCATTTAATTCTATTAAAGAACAAATAAATAAATAAATAAATAAATAAATAAATAAATAAATAAAAAATAGCAACCCACTTATAGGTGTAGGCCTAGTCCAATTTGACAATATTAAGTATGGTTAACATGGTTGAACTGATTACCATAAATATCCTGGTTAGAATAACGACACTATGATGCTCATTATTATGTGTTCCATTTGACCATGTAGGAATATGGTTATATTGGATGATGAATTCGACCATGCAAGCTATGGTAGTATATAGCAGTCGACCATAACATATATTGTCTAATGATTCGACCAATAAATCTATGGTAGCGCCCCGACATCTGACCAATCCAATCTTGGTCGAATCAGAGAAATGCTACTATATATTTTCTGGTCATCAATTTTGACCATACTTCTTATGGTCGAAATGGTTTGACCAGTAAAATCTGACCATGAGTTTTATAGTCACATGACCATTGACCATATATGTCCTGGTCAGGGTAACCATATCCTTCTAACAGTGTACATCTTCACTGGAACTGAGGTGAGCGGCGAATAGCTCAGGTGGTACATTGTACACCGTAGTTGGACCTGGCAATATCTTGATGGACCCACCGAGAAGAGAGATGATTACCATTGTGAAATAGCACCCCTATCTGAATAGCGATATTTCGGAAGGACCTACATATAGCGTATACATATCTCTCTATAAGCACGATTTATTGGATCCTCTGAAAATGTGACAATAGCAAGTTCTCCACAACATCAGGTGAGACTATCACAGAAGCTGGTTCGGCAATGCTATAATATCAAGCGACTCCTTGGCAGCTTAAAACTGTTGGCGATGAATATCACAGACTGATAGCACAATACAAGCACAGTGCACATGATATTTGGCTCAACACTAAATAGCTTGTTTCTATAATTCCGCTTTGCCTGGGTTTAGGGGCCATGTGGACTCAGTGCATTATTTTATTGGATTCGTTGAGTATAATGTCTCCGTCACGCTTCAGGCCTAAATACCATGACGAAACGTCAATGACATACATTCGACGTAGAAATTTAGTCGGATGAAAGAATAATGCTCAGTTTAATCGATTCGCCGGAGGTAACATCAAGTCTTACAATCACCAGTGATAGCTTTTGCTATGTTGTGTCTTCTTGAACTTCAGTGCTGTTTGTGTGTCGTGTATATAATATCTCCCATCTATGGAAGCCAACATTCCTTACGGTTGACGTCTGTTAAATGGATGTCGCATCTGACACAAGATATGTAACTTACAGTTATTAAGAAGGGTTCTACCTGACTGCGGAGTGAAGAATATTTCCCTTCAAACATATGCGCACAGTTGGACGATTACGCACAGCTCAATGAAATAGAAACTATAATACAAAACCCACGACGTTATAGTCAATTCTAGCTATCCCCCATGACAGAACAGAGACTCCATCTTATATGACGTCTACCTCGTTTATTTGTATCGATTTTCTCAATGTCCCCTTTTCTAATGTGCATGATTTATGACAAATGTGGGCGGAAATGGACTAATAATAGTCAAGTAAATGTTGGGTGTAAGAGCGTAGTCTGTTGCATGATTTCTGGACTGCCTCAATGAAAGCGAGAGCTTATAAAACAAATAAACAAGTTGATAGGGCGACATAATTTAATGTTTCTGGATAAAAATACAGGGAGATATAGAGGATATCACCTGTTTCTTGACGAATACCATAAATATTTCATCGAGTGGGGTGAGAAAATGCCAATTTTCTCACCCCACGAGATGAAATATTTATGGTATTCGTCAAGAAACAGGTGATTTTCTTTTTATTATATACTTCTGTTGTACTACTTTATCCTGATTTTTTTTAAACATTAAAATAATTGAGATTTTGTTGGCTTTTTCGACTGAAGATACACTGAAACTCTGGTTATTTTCACTGTGACGTCCCTCGCGGACTACTTTGCTGTAAACAAATCGTACGTGCTGCAAGCGAATTTCTTTCAGTCGGGTATCCTGCACTTTAGTATCGATGACATCCAGCAGATCTCAACAATTTTATTAGCTTTATATCTCAAATAAACGATTTTCATGCCGACCCGTCAGCCAACTCCCCCCTCCCCTTCAGCAGAAAAGCACGGACCATCCTGGGGCTTATCTCGCTGTCTGCACCCGGGCAGGACTGACGCACTGGTTTCTCGTTGACCTCCCTGGTTCCACACGGTGTTTGTCTTTGCACAGAACGTTCTCATTTCAAATAAAATCCGCATTCGCCCTTGATTTCGTTCATGTCTACCCAAATAGCACTATTTTGATTCAGCAAAATCGAATGGTTACGATAAGTTATAGCCAGATTTAGATTTACCGGTCGTGCGTGGTTGTTGTTGTGTGGAGCTTCGACGGTGGTGAGAGCCTGCGAAGTTATCATTGTGATTTTGCCGATTCTTAATGAGTACTCACTGACAAAAGTTCACTGTCGTTGAATTAAGTTGTTTTTCATGTTTTCTCATCAACTTTGGTGCGACATTTTTATGATATGACCCCAATTTCGAGCCTTCAATTGAGGAATGTGTCTTATTTTCCGCGCTGAGTTGGTGTTGCACTGCTCTGGCCAAACTGCAGTCACGTAGCGCATGTGCAGGTGCACGCGTACGTGACGAGTCGGTCCCATTATCGCCATTGCCGGCATTTTATGCCTATTTGTATTTTATTTCCTGTAAAAATTTCCGGTCAAGTCATCATAAGGCATAATAACATACAAATCCTCCCAAATATTTAGCTTGTTTTTCTTTGGCACACAAACCTTGCGGAGATTTGGTCAATTGCCTCATCACTGTGACCACGGTGATATGTATTTGTGCGCTGTGACGTCATTTTCCATATCATCACAGTAATGATATATTTGATATCATCACTCAGGGAAAATATCGCTTTTATTTGATTGATAATTTTCACTATCTCATCGCCAAGTATATAATAAGACGCATTATTTGCCTAAACAGATCGCGATTTTATATGGCATAAATAGTCAGTTTACGGGCTCATAAATTGTGGTTGTTCTTACATGTAGTTTAGAACCTAATTTTGGTTCATGTTAGTTCTTTGTATTGCGCTATTCGTGAGATTTTGGCCCTTAAATTTGGTGCCATCCGTTTTTCAGGCAAAAAGCTAAATTTGTTCATTTGTCCGATACACAGTTTGAACCATAATAAAAAAATCTCATTACAAACAATCTGAAGAACCAAAATGACCAAAATTGGTTCCAAATACGTTCTATGTAGACTCAAATATTCTGAAGAACCCTAGAACCAAATAGTTTGAAGTGTTACGTCATAAACGATAATAGAAAAAAACGTAACAGAAAACTTTTCTGAAGTCAAGGACTAACAATCAAATATTTATTTACAATACTAAAATCATATACAAATTAAGTAATGTTAATACAACAAATAAATGAGAAATATAGTCTTACTGTTCAATGCTATACCGGTGTATATTTCACAGTCCATACTGACGCGCACAAATCTCTTCACAGTCCGTGCCGACGTGCAGAAATCGCGTTTCTGTAGTTTGATATTTGAACACTGCTCAGTTGTTTAGAGTCCCTGTAAAAGTCCAATTTCCGACATTTCAATCACGTAGATTACACAGCAGCCAAAAGTCAATTCACAGCAATATACAGTCCGCAGCAAAGGTAACATAGAGTAAGTATAACGCACCCACATAAAACCAGTTTGAATTCCCCCCTCGATCACTGAATGTTACCCTATTTATACTCTATGAGAAATTCCAGACCGTTCCACAAATCAAGAAGCTACTAGAACATACAGCATTTACGTGTGATCTGACCCAGATACAATTACAATAAACTTCCAGAAACATCGACAGTGTCTAATAGTAAACTACAATACCATGACAGCTTATATGCAGATGGCGCTGTGGTATAACTACTCGCGTCATCCGGGTCTGTTGATGTATGGGCAGATGGCGCTGTGGCCCAATTACTTGCTTAATCCGGGTCTGTTCGTGTATCGGCCATTTGCAATGTTAGTCGACATTTACTTGCGATTAAACCGGTTAAGACTTCCACGTAATACACCCCGCGAACGTCTAATAATACACTACAATTCCATGACAGAAGAACCAAGTAGAATCAGGAATTCTAAAAGTGGTTTGCCCTACTCAGCAACATTGGTGGATATCCACTTCTGTTAAACTTATATGGAGCGCCATTTCATGGCAGATATTAACATATTTGTAAAGCTGGACAAAAATTCTTCTATCTATATTAGTGTGAGTGTCGTTTCTTAGGAGATATCTTACGCATGGAAAACAAACGATGGTAATTTGCTTGACAGCAATGCTACTGAATCTTCGCTCACAATAATCATGATAAAATTAGGTTGATATCCATAGCACCGGTGTTTCTGGATATATCTATAAAAAACACTAATTGATCTTCATAATCAGGACATGGCTGTGCGACTAACGTCTCAGGACCTACGAAGTAGGGTTTGATATGATTTAAGTGCCGTGTACCTTGACCAAAGACTGACCATTAGCTTTTCCGGACTCAGAACTTGCTAGCAACAGTCCCATAATGGACGGTTATACCAGTATATTATAAAGTAATTATCAACTTAATTGTAAAACAAATAATTTTATTTTTGGAAAAACTTTGGCAAATACAATTAATGCCATTTCCATGGTCGTGGGAGGCAAGGAGGCATGTTTTTGCCAATTTCGAGGTTTTATGTCACTTAAAAAGGTCAGAAATTGAGTCAGAAAGTATGTCGAAAATCTCGAAAATAACCTCGAAACTCAAAAGAAACTCCACTGCATATAAAACCAGTATCACAGATATACGGCATAACGTTTGTGTCTGATACCGTTACCCTTCGTACACAGAAGTATGCAATTAATCGTCCGTGGAGCCTGGACAGTGGCATTCTCATAATGGTCGTCGATTTCACATCCACGTTTAGATCCTTCTGTTTGTAGAATGAAATCATGGCCATGAGACCCTGTGTCTCCCTTGGTCTTTCCAGCGTGCCCGAGCCATTAGAACCGAGAGACAGAACCCCCGAAGACAGATATAAATCTTCATTATGTGCGGATTATGGAAACAGTGGGAAGAAGTTTCCATACGTTTGAATCAGTTATCTTGCAATGTATGCTTCGTTTTCTTGAGATAATGGTGGGAATATTAAAACAAATTATACAGCTCCAGTCGGCGACCAGAACATTTTGGACCAATTATTACGTTTTGATCGATTTTTGCTTCCAGTGTTTCTATTTTGTCGAGATCAGATTTCTACATGTGCAATGGAACTCCATCACAAATTACTCGGGATCGAGCAAAGTAGTTCACACCTCGTCTGTGGGAACTGTGCTAAAGCATATATTTCATTTATTAATGATAGCTTAGATACCATCGACAGGTCAGAGTTTTACACCGTTATACCGAGTGGACAGACTGGTTCGCCAATGTCCGCAACACGCCACAAATAAGATATTGTTTTATTACAAGAATTACAAGGAAAGAATTTAATCAGACTCGTTAATCAGGACCCATACGCTTCCCATATTCTCTCTATGAAACCCAATTTGAGTGTCATTTACCTAGCAAACCAGACTACTGAAGGTAGATATCAACAGCTCACTTCTCATTAAAAAATTTTCTTCAAACATTTCATATGAATTAACATTGGTATACTTATGAGAAAGAAATAATAACCAAGGTTCAACAGAGTACCTTGTTACATATGGGACAGTTGATTTTTGGTTAATATAGAGCAAAATAAGCATGAAATTATAGTTTTTATAGAATATACCCTAAAAGTCCTGAAATATGAAAATAACTTGTCAATTCCTACATTCTATGTAAATGCAAATTACCAAATGTAGTCACCAGTGTGTTTTCCATAATAAGGAATAAATAATGCGTTTTGCGATATTTTCCCATATTTTTTTCAAATTGTTTTGGTTTACCATGGCAACAAGTATAGTAAAATTTGAATATTTCGGGGCAGTATCGTTTGACAAAGCAGATGAAGTTTCAGGATGTGCCTACAAACAAATATGAAGTCATCAAATCCGACATCTATTAGTCAGGCTTGTGTCGTTATAATTTGTCCACGTTACTAAAGCTAAACCTAGGCATTCCGCAGACATTCCGAAAACACCACTGTCCATAAAAATTGCTTTTTCTTGTGTTCGCAGGACACTAATCCCTTCAAAATCCAAGCATGCATCAAGTAAGATTAAAAAAATCTGGTTTCTTTTCGATTAACTCTGAATATTTGACGAATAGAGGTGTGTGTATAATTTTCGGTTTTTCATGACATGGACTACTCAGAGAATTTGTCGATTGGTCCTAATTAAAAAAATTTCAGTGATGTTTAATCAGTTTTTTACAAGAGATGCAGTAAATCTAACATCCCGTGGTAATCTTATTTAAGTATCGAGATCCTTCCCTGGAGATCGGACATGTGATTCATGGTAAATATCAAACGAAAAGGATAACTCATAGAATCAGCTTTAGAGCTTGCTACTTGTTTTCAGTAACTCATAGAATCAGTCTGAATAATATTTCAGTAGTAGCTGGTAAACTGGTATTGAAAATCGTAGCGTTATTGAAAAATGGATTTGTTATGGTTCACCGTGCCTGTCTGGTAGCTTGCCATTGGAAAAGTCATAGTACTCAAATTCGTAATTTGCTGGACTGTATATTTAGTCGAATACCAGTATAGATGTTCTACATGTATTCTCTATTTGAGACAAGGCATGTCGATTGTTATGCAGCTGGGTTCATTTGTCTCAAACTTATATATCGTCACATATTTGACACAGGTTTCATATGTACATGTACATGTAGGTCTGGTCACTTTAATTTCAACAAAATCGTACACCACCTTGCATATGTATTCGAGATTGCACACCAAGCGTCTGTCTTCATAGACCGTTATATTTGGTGATTTACTTTACACACTTTATAATCAAGATTTCATATTATTATCGTACTAGATATATATTGTATTGAGTCTATGTAAAACTACGACCATCGTGTATTACTAACATAGACTACTTTACTTTCGAATATCAGTTGAGATGCAGTCCTCGCGAGACAAAGATATATGGAGGATATCAACTGTTTCTTGACGAATACAATAAATATTTCATCGAGTTGGGTGAGAAAATTGGTATTTTCTCACTCAAAATTGGTATTTTCTCACCACACTCGATCAAATATTTATGGTATTCGTCAAGAAAGAGTTGATTTTCTTTTTATTATATACTTCTGTTGTACTACTTTATTCTGATATACTGTTTTAGACTCATACGTGGGTTCATTGATTATAGAAATAGACAAACTTCTGAGCTGTACTCCACGTAAACACATTTAATGCACAAGCTTTCGACTCTCATGCCGGAGCCTTTATCAAGTCATCTGTTGAATTTCATAAAATTGCCAGTAAATATACAGATTGTCCAATAGTTTATCCGTTTCCATGGAAGATCGAATGTTATATAGCGATATACACCATAGTGGTTTAATTGTTTAATTATTCCCATGGAGTTTAGAGTCTTGAAGTACGGCGACATAATACACAGAGCGTGTGACGTTCTGACGTTAGATCACAGAGAACAGATAGCGTTACGACGTACAAATTAGCGTCCATTACGTCATAGAGGCCCGATCAGCGTAGCAAACGATGACGGCATAATAAGCATAAATAGAGCAACGTTACACACAACTACATGTAGCTTACAATTATATAAGATATACCCGGTACATGCTTCAACGCTATATCACAACATATGCATATACAGTATTTAACCGGTATCGTATTTACATGCGCCAGTAATATAGATATATAATATTCGGTGATTCCTGTATTATTCATTATATACTGTATCTGAAGACGTACTACATTTGTGTATTATATATCTATATTACTGGCGCATGTAAATACCATACCGGTTAAATACTGTATATGCATATGTTTAGACTGGATCCAGCCCCTGTTTCATAATGTATTTTGAACGGGAAACAAGAGGAAGTAACTCTGCCTATTAAGAAATGCTTGAAACAGGGACTGGACGGAACGTCACAAGGGAGCTAACTTTACAAGAAAAAATGCACAATATACTGTGCATTTTTTGTCACCAATGAAAACTCCGTATTCTGACCCCGCCCCCAACTCAAAGGATTTGATTGGTTCGTTCATATACGCACGCTGGAAGCAATGCGTTCATGTGACGTCAACAATGAGAATGACGTTACTACCATGACCTCAACAATGAGAATGACGTTACTGCCGAGACGTCACAGTATGGCGTTAGAATGAAACTGATACAAATGTTGCGACCGAAGGTAAAAACATGTCAATCGTCCAGACTAACCACGCCTCCAGATGGAATCTTTACACGACGAAACCCATCAAATCGTCCAACCTCGCCACCAGGGGCCGCTCTCCGCTGGAAAATTGGCCGCTTCGACGAACCCCTGGGACGACGGTCGCTGAAAGTGGGTCCCATAATACATTGAAAAATTCTTTCACGTGGCCCCTTCCGATTCCATTGGAACATATCCTATTCCTTATAAAACGTCAGTCATGAGTCATCTTAATGGCCAGTGTCATAAGTGTCATGACGTCAGAATAGAAAATGTTTCGCAAGAATGCATAAAGAGTTCTGGTAGGCTACGTCATCTTTCAGACGCGCTCGTAACATCCATGACGTCGGGACGTTGGCTTAATCTCCACAGATACGCTCTCGTTATGTTCTCAATTCTAGGGTTTTGTGTGCTATCCAATGACCGATCGTACTGCTGAGCGCCGTCCAAGAGCCTAGTAGGGAGGACAGGACCGGATAGCTCTGGTTTCGAGATTGCAAATCGTCGAGTCTCTATTTTAAAAATATTTTTTTCATATTTTTTTTTCATTCTATTTATTTATTTATTTATCAAACGTATATATTTATTAAAGATCATTTTATTATTATTAAATAGTACATATGAAATAGAGACTCATCCAGTCTAGCATATGTTGTGATATAGCGTTGAAGCATATACCGGGTATATCTTATATTGTAAGCTACATGTAGTTGTGTGTAACGTTGCTCGATTTGTGCTTATTATGCCGTCATCGTTTGCTACGCTGATCGGGCCTCTATGACGTAATGGACGCTAATTTGTACGTCGTAACGCTATCTGTTCTCTGTGATGTAACGTCAGA
This sequence comes from Hanleya hanleyi, assembly GCA_036873755.1. Lineage (NCBI taxonomy): Eukaryota > Metazoa > Mollusca > Polyplacophora > Lepidopleurida > Hanleyidae > Hanleya > Hanleya hanleyi. The sequence continues at coordinate 227,671 of JAVTVY010051750.1, forward strand.
ACGTCACACGCTCTGTGTATTATGTCGCCGTACTTCAAGACTCTAAACTCCATGGGAATAAGTAAACAATTAAACCACTATGGTGTATATCGCTATATAATATTCGATCTTCCATGGAAACGGATAAACTATTGGACAATCTGTATATTTACTGGCAATTTTATGAAATTCAACAGATGACTTGATGAAGGCTCCGGCATGAGAGTCGAAAGCTTGTGCATTAAATATGTTTACGTGGAGTACAGCTCAGAAGTTTGTCTATTTCTATACTTCATTCTGGATGTTTGAAAACATTAAAATAATTCAGATTTTGTAGGGCTTTTCGACTGAAGGTACACTGAAACATTGATTCACGGACTACTTTGCGGTCAACAAATCGCACGTGCTACAGCTGCGTGTTATAGCTCTCTGTAGGATATCACGCACTTTAAGTATCGATGGCATCCAGCAGATCTCATGAATTTTATTAGCTTTGTCCTTCAAATAAACGATTTTCATGCCGATCCTTCAGTCACGAAAGATTACGATAAATTATAGCCATATTTAGATTTTACCGGTTGTGGTTGTTGTGCGGATCTTCGATGGTATTGTAGGCACAGAGTTATTCTTGTAATTTTGTACGAATCTCAATGAATACTCACTGATAAGAGTTCACTATCGTTGAATTCAGTTTTCATGTTTTCTCGTCAACTTGGTGCGATATATTCATTATATGGCCCCAATTTAAAGCATTAGACTGATGTCTTTTATTTTCCGCTACGGGTCGCAGTTCTTGTTGCACTCTGCGCTGCTCTACCCTAGAGAGTCGTGTAGTCAATGTCGCTGTACACGTGCATCTAGCTGCATGCGTACGTGTCGAGCGGTCCCATTGTCGCCATTTCGAGTAATTCTTATTCATTTTATGCCGACTTGTCTTATTTCGTGTTATAATCTGATCGTCATAATGCATTATAATATACAAATCCTTCCCAAATGTTTAGCTTGCTTTTCTTTGGCGCATAAACCTGGTGGAGTTTTGGAAAGTTGCCTTACCACTGTGACCACGGTGACATGTATTTGTGCGCTGCGACGTCATTTGTCATATCATCACAGTGATGATATATCTGGTATCATCACTGCAGTGAAAATATCGCTTTCATTCAATTGATAATTTTCGCTATCTCATCACCAAGTATATAATAAACCCCTTCTCTCTATCAAAAAAGGAATACATATTCGTGATTATGGTTTAACACAGGAACAGTCGCACTTCCTTGATGATGATAACCACTCTTTATAAAAACCTGGATTTCTTATTATTGACAAGCGTAAATATATTTGCGTGCAGCTCAACCAACATCAATGATAGTGAACTCGTTGATGTGTCATGGAGGACGTTATTCTACTTCATGCAGCTTATATTGCCTGGAGTTGGAGGCATACAATCTTCATTGTTCTTTACAGACATTGTTGATTAAAGTATAAGCAGAAAAGTAATTTTAAATATATAATATATATCTATCTCCTTACGGAGATATAGATATAATCTGTCTTAGTTTCTGGAGAGAAAAAAAGCATGAAAGGTAAATTCAAAGAGCTTTACTGAACCCAATGACTACATCAACGACACGGCGTCTGTTAAAACGCCACGTACAGGATGCGTATATGCTCTGACTGTCTAGAAAACCATTAGGCTGATCTAAGAAACGAACAAAGGTATAATGTAGACGAGTACAACTCTGCTAATTCTGATTTGCATGACGTTTCACACGACAAAATAGGAAGATAATGGTGGATTTCGTGTTAAAAGGCTTTAAAGCGTTTGGGTAGCTCTTCACATCTCTTATCGTATCCTTTCGGCTGTGTTTTTATCGAAGTGCTAGCGGTATTAATGAATCCATCTATGAAATAGAAAACTAGAATGTACTGCATCCCATTTGGGACTTTCGGCGACTTTCGAGGAGACTCCGAGCATTTTACGAGAAACGCAAAGATAGCAGAGACACTGCGCCAACGTTCATAAGGCATTAGCCAGATTGTGATGGATGACATTTTTGCATTAGTTAGGAAATCTAATGGGCACAGAGGCTCTAGCGCGGACAAAAACCTGCATATTAAATATGAAGGCGTTCTCTGCTGAAATTCATCGCAAAAGCGAATTCCCAGGGAACAAGACAGACCACAGACATGCCAATTACTGTCATGCTAGTTCTATATTAATGATAAATGTGGACCATATGGGGGAACTTTGGATTTCGCGTAAAACAACGTTATCCTTATTAGGAATACACACAGGGATAAGTTCGGTAGGTCTGTGAATGACTGTCCTACAAAGAACAATGACAACTCAGGATATACGTCTTTGACAAACGGCACTTTTCGGTCTCGTTATCCGTATCTTCAGTTTTGAGCTGTAATTATAAGGCAGCACGGTGGTTTTCATTTTTCAAATGTGAATGAAGATATCTAATCTGACCGAATTGGTCACCCCTGTGGATAGAAAAGAAGAGCTAAGAACGGTTCGCCACTGATATGTATTCAGTTTCCAATGAGACATACTCCATGCAGCGTGCATCCATTCCTATATAGCTGAAGATAATGATCGATGAGACAATAAATTAGCGAAAATCAAATCACAATAATACTAATTTTTCTTGATTGTTTTGAAAATTAACCATTTGAAATCTTTCCTCGTTTGAAATTAGCATCTCAATGCAGTTTGGCAGATTGGAGCTGTAAACAGTAACCAACAAACTTGCATGTTTCAGTTATATGTTTTAGTGTTGTGAAGTGATAAAAAATGGATTCTACAAAGTATTAGCGATATGGTTCAAGTTTGTAAGAGCTTATACAGCAGGTCGTCATTGATAAACTTGAAAATAGAGGCTTCTATTTGTCCTATGGAGAATGAGTAGACTGCATTATTGCTCACAAATGTAGTTTTTTGGACAAATTCTCATCCATAAACAACACGTTATTTTCATACTAACGCTCTTTACAGTCCCTCCTTGGTAAAAATGTCTAGCTACTCGACCTTCAAAACACTTATACCCTTTACTGAGCTAAGCTAATGTGTCTTGGAATACATGCATTCATATACCTTCACTAAGATGTGTAGGATAATAAGGAAAATTCATTATATCCGCCCTATCCACCGAAGTAGTTCAGATAAAATGACAATAAATAGGACAGCCATAATAATTATGCGACAGAGCTATATCCCAGCGAGCTTTTTTTCATCTGCGTATGAATTTCAGTTTGTCAGACTCGTATAAAAGCGGTTTTCTCTGTAAATGTATACCTTTGTACGATATAACTTAAAGTTTAGATAAGGTATACTTTCACAGATAAATCTACAATTGGTAACATTTGTTTCAGTTAAACATGTATGTTGCCAATAATGAGTAACTTCGAGGGCAACATTCCAATGTGGCTTTAAACGGTAATAACAATTGGGTTACTCTATACTTATCAAAATACTGGAGGTCAGAATTTATTGTTGAACAATGTGTCAAAAGGCAGGAAATAAGAGATGGTTGTGTCACAACACAAAATACTTTAATACTGTCAAGAAACAGGCTTATTTTGACGCAACGCCAGTTTCAGCTATAACGTTTAAGTTGATAAAATAGAAGTTTGTGTTCATATCACCCGAGTTGTATTAATGTAGCATACATGTATATCATTGGTGATTCAACATACGTCTATATCTCAATTCCATAACCCGCATAAATTTCATAATAGAGCCCTTTGTAATCTGTTGATAAAGTAACCATAATTCTAAAGATAATTTAAAAAGTTCAATAAACATCTCTAATCGTGTGCATAAAGATACATTAGCAATTTGATAAGTTTCAAGGATATCCGAACAAAGAGAGAGAGAGAGAGAGAGAATTAAGGTTTAACAATGTATTTCAGATATTTATATAGCGATATCCGAACAAAGTTAGCACATTAACTACGAAGATTTGTAGGCTATGACCCACTACCATTCTGGATGGTAATGGAAATCAAGGACTTTATAAAACTGTTGAATTTGAAACAAGAAATTCAAAAATGAAAACTTCTGAAAGCAGGATTTCGCGGGAATGGCAGAAGGAGTGGAAATAACACCCGTTCAATTATAAATCTTTCAGCACTCTGCTTAGATCTGTTTTCATCCAGATTCGGAATACTGAATAAAATCTCAAGGCCGTTCGGTAACCTTTTGAATTCACCAATTCACACAAGCGCCTGCCACAACAGACATGTATCGACGTTTGTTAGAAAGATTATACTAATGCTGGGAGAAAAAATGATTCAGCGTGTCACAGGACTATCGTCAATATCTGCTTACCGTCGAGCAGAGTCGGAAAGTTCCGCGACTGGTGCATCATGCTCAGCAGCGAGGAGGTAACCGACCGAGAGTGAGAAAAGTGTCAGACCTGGTTAGCGAGCGGTTTGATCTAATTATAAGATCATGATATTTGTCATAAATTTGAGCGATATGCAAGAGGTTGAACAAAAAAGTCGGATTCTCGGACGTAGCCGTAGTATCTCAGCCACCCCTTTATTGCAGCTGTTCATGTGAAAACTATGTAGTATCTATACCGCCTCTAGCACCGGCTTAAGCGGAATTACATATGCTAGCTCGGGAGCTGTGATGACAGATCAGCTAAAAAAATAACTGATCTTAATGGATGAACATCGAGGACATCTGATGGAGTAAACGCCTCAAGATGGGGTAAACCAGGTAAATGCAAGAATACACAGGAAAACTAACCTGTAATGCTCGACGTCGTACAGCTTATATTTCCCACCAAATCATAAACCTACATATATTTGTCGAATGACATGTACTGAGGGAGAGAGAGACAGAGAATTAAGGTTTAACGTCACGTTCAGCAATATTTCAGCTGTATGATACCGATGATAAAATAAAATTCTAAGTATTATAACAAAAACAAGTCAAAAACTCAGTAATCCAGAAATAACACCTCACCAAAAAACTCATGCAACAAACCGGTTTCTCTCAAATAACCTAAAATACAGTCTTCTTTTACTCGACCAAAACATTTTTCTAAAGTAGCTGATGGTCAAAAAGAATCTTTTATATTCTGATCGACTGTATAGATTTTAAGATTTTGACTGTGAGATCTTCCTGGCTTGGAATACTAATCTTCCTTCGGCATCTCACACTCGGACCCGAGAATACGGTGGATTCTCGGACGTAGCCTTATTTAGTATCTTTTTAGTAGCTTTTCTTGTAACTGTCCATGTGGAGATTATGAAGTATCTACACGGCCACTAGCACCGGCTTAAGTGGAATTGTGATGACAGTTCAGCTCAAACAATCATCATCTGCTGTTAATGGATGAGAATCGAGGACGTCTGATGGAGTATTAAAACGCTTCAACATTGGGTAAACCTGGTAAATGCCAGAATACCCAAAAAAACTAACCTGTAATGCCCGACGTCGTACGGCTTGAAATCCCCACCAAAAGCAATAACCTACATATATTTGTTGAAAGACATGTACAGAGGGCGGGCCTCTGCAAAGGGAGGGCGCGAAGTAGTACGACCATTGTCATAAAACACTCGTTCGATAACATATTTTGCATGGCGGTATTATCAATATCATGGTCCCAAGATAATTTAATCAACTGTCGCTCGTTCTTGAACTGCAACCTGATCACCATTAAACAGATTAACAGCCGGTGTGATGGATAAGAATGTCCTGGTGATTAGTGTCCCTTTTCATATCCTTTTCTATTGCAACCAAGGACGGACACTTATCTCCAATGTGGAGAAAAGTGTCCTAGATGGGTTACCAGATAGGGGCCGTACACTCTTAACCACCAGACATTCTTAGCCTCGACACCAGTAATGAATCAATACACACATTACCAAGTCTACACTGTGATGGGGAACAACTATGTATGACTTTCAGGTTCTACAAAGCCGATGTCTATAGCCTTCACGCAAATATCAGCAAAAATAATGGAAAGACAGATGCATTTAAATAGTTTAGACTAATCAGACTGTCATATTAATCAGCTTCCTTGGTTAAATATTTCCAGCGGACAGGGATACATGCTAATGACTTTGAAGCCATACATTCAATGTGGTGGTCGCTGGTTTTCAGTTTCATGCGTGGTAGTACCAAAATCAAACATACCTACATGTATTTTGCATCAATGAATCATCTATTATCAACGGTGGTTGATAGCATTCAGACATAAACCAACAACTCTTCGACACATCTACGACCGTTAAAACAAGCACATTTCTGTATTTATAAACGTGACATTTTCTTATGGTTAGAGTTTGTAACCTCATAAACTGTCAGTGTAACACGGACAGTTGAGGTATAGACTTTGATGTCATGCAAATGAATAGCGAAAACGTGCACATACACTATGGTTGATCTCCCGACAGAGGCCGTCATTCCATAATCATTGTCAGTCGTAGAACCAGGATGGGTAATATCGATAAATTGCGTGCCAAGGTCCACCGCCAATGGGTACCGGGATGAATAACCACTTCTGGGATTCACCATAGTAAAGTCAAGCTTATCCCTCTAGGCGAACCTTCCACACAGCTGTGGTTCCAAGCTGGAGTCTTCTGACATATGGGATAGTGTCCTATGAGGGGCGCGCTATTAATCGCGGCTAATCCTGAGTTATGTTTTACCTGACGTCGACGCGTTGTCCGAGTAAGACGAAGAAACAATGTTAATTACCAAACCGCTAGATCACCAAGAAAGCTGACACGCGATCGACGCCTTTATCTGTATACCCCATAAAGACATTTAAATAGTCAAAACCATTTTTGTTTATCAAAGGCTTGACGCTGTATAATCCCTCCCACATTTTCCTGGCGTCGATGTGTTGCTAGGAAAAAACGTAGTCAATTATCATAGCGCTATATAGCCAGAAGTGGTGACGCGCCGTTATGATAGCTATATACAAATCCTGAGGTGCGAAAAAAAAACCCTGTACATCGCATAATGACCATTTAAATATAACATTTCATGTAAATGCTAATGCGCTATAAAAAATATCGCACAGACACCTTGCTGGTATGTGTAATTGTTATATAAATGTTGCAAACGTAAGGTCGACTTAGCATTCGAATATCCCAAAACATCTGTTTGTTTGTCCGGTTGTGTTCGGCCATAGTTTTGGTCGAAATATCATGAAAATTCGTCAGCACGGTATTCGGGTCACTGAGGGTAAACCTGGAGAACACAAAAAAATCTCAAAAGGGGCATTTTCCAGGCATTGGTGGCCGGATTTTGTTTTTATCAGATGACGGTAAACTTTGTCGACAAAGCTGTGGTTTTGGGGAAAGTGACTTAAAATTTTAAAAAAAGCAAAAAATGGGTATTTAATGATCACAAGAAGCCGGGAACAGATAATGTACACATACACATTGTAAAATTGGCTTTTTCTCTCGTCATCGAAATGTTCTAAGAGTAGTATTGGCTGAGCATCCCAGGAGTAAGGCAAGGAGCCATTTAACTCTCAATGCGACCTATGAAAAGGCCCCTCGGGGTTATTATGTACCCGGAAGAGTTAAACCTTAGAGTATCCACTGATACATTAAGAGGACAGCTCGGTGGCGTGTTGTTGTTGTTGTAATGTTTTTGCTCCCACCAATGGAAACGTTTGAACATCTCGAATAAACATTCATATCTATCTGGATCTTCATACGTTTGTTATTCAGATTATTGACATGCTGACCAGTGTTCGTATCCATATTTGTATTTTTCAATTTTCACTACAAAATATCTCAATTGTGAAAAAGTTCTGCAGATGATGTCTTATAATCACCTGTTTGAAATAATTTCTGCCAGAAAACTCAGTGATCACATCATCTTGCCATATTCTCTGCCCCACGTTCAATGATGAAAAACGCTTGTCAACATTTGGTAGTTTGGAAATAATGAAAGTTAGGGCACATCTGTGGAAATTTTTCAACAAACATACGATATTGCCTACCGGCTAATTCACCAACGTGATGGAATCAGATTTCATAAGCATATCGATTAGTTTTCTATATTACTGCGTCAAAACAACAACTTTATTAAGTGAAGGTTGAGCTCGGTATAATTGGTTAATTTCAAGATATTCAAACCTTTTCCCAGCAAATAATAGCAACAACAGCAACAACAACATGACAGGTTACTGCTCTAGCTCCTCAAAGTGAGCAAGCTGACACAGAGCTGATCACTTCGGAAAGTTCTCGTAGCAAAACTCGCTCGGAAAGGTCTCGTAGCAAAACGTTTGAAGAGCTAAAGGTGAAGAACAGATGAATTCTCCTAAACATAGACATAAGATTGAACTATATCAGTCCTTCATCTTCCGTTCAGTTCAGTCGTTATAGATCTCTCCGATAGCTGGGGAAAAGACTTTCAGTGTATAGGGCGACCGAAGCGTCAATAGAAAGAGATTGTATCACACACCCGAGAAAATGAATCTAGCTGTTACGCGTTTGAAGCCTTGAGTCAGAGATGTACAACAACATTTCGTATAGAAAACCTAAGTTTCATACTTTATACGCTCACAGTCAAAAGTGACCAAGTGCGGTACCAGCGAACGTTTGAAATTAGGCTTTCGTCTTGACGTTTCCTATACCACCCATTTTAGCACGGGGCTTTAAAATTTACATGAAAAATTCAAAATCAGAACATACAGAATAGTCAGATTGATCTGAGTATTTACATAGAAAACACCACCTCAACAATATGTGATATTGAAATAATAATGGTCTTAATAGTATAAACAAAACTTTCAACATCGCGTTTAAATCACCAACTAGATCCAGCTGGCCTGAATCCTTCCACACACTAGTGAACATGTCCACATAGCCCAAGAGACAATGAGGGTTGAAACTTCGCAACATTTCTACTTTTCAGTATTGGTTCAGTTGTAGGTTGTGACTTAAAATAGTCCATGAGCCAGACCAGATATCGGTACCACCGTTGGCGTTGACGGCATCACTGCATTTCGATGTATTGGTAGCAATTCCATGAAAATCAGAGCTTCCGAGCTAGTTCGCCAGGGCACTGAAGCGTTAAGCTAAGCGTTGATGGGCGTTACTGTCTATAAAAGCAAGTGTATTCCCATAATTTGGCAAATTCTCATTATGTTTTTTTGGAAGTTCTATATCCTTAGATGCAAAAAAAACAACTTTGAAAGCAATCCGGGACTCACAGCTTAATGGTAGTAATCACCTCTTAAAGATGGACACCCGTGTCCAATCTGAGAGACCAGATTTGGGGGTAGGGGATATATAAAGTTGAATAACTGTGCAACTAATGGTGATATAGTGACATTTGACCACTCGAAATGTTGGTAATCTGATCCTCTATATGTTGGTATCTGTTTTGTGCTAATTTGTCAATTATGTAGGTCACTATAGGTCAAAAGGTCACGAAATCTGAACCCTGTCTAAAACGTGACGCCGTAGGAAAAGTCGCTGCAGATACCATACCAATGGGACTTTCTTAACCTAAATAGGTTAAATGGAAGCCAAGAAGTACCCAAATCTATAATAAGTCTAAACAAGTGGAGTTTATTATTATTTAGACTGTGGCACAGAACTGTTTTTGACGCATTTTCAAAAATGGTCTTTTTTTGCACTAAAAACAGGCAAAATTGTATGATGTTGGACAGCTTGAAATTAGTTGCATATTTTGACAATTAACTAATCCAAATGCTAATGGTCATGTCTTTGGTCTAATCAGGGATTAGTTAAGCTACATTTCGAGGTAATTAGGTCACCAGAGGTCAAGGTCAAAGATTGTCAATTATTAATTTTCTACATTTTTACTTGGGACTTTCATATTACAATGTATTTACATTGCAACCAGTTTCAAGTATAGAGCATTAGAACCATCGCTGGTGCACCCTGTACCCTATAGACCGTAGGGCATAGGGTACACCAGGGTGCGAGTGCACCAGGTATGGGTGTCCGCAGGGGTCAAAGGTCAATCATCCTCCAAACCCCCTTTATCGCTCGTTAAGGCGCTGAGACGGGCGTTAAGGCGTAAAGATAGGACGTTAAGGCGTGGAGACGGGACGACAGGCGTTGACGGCATCACTGCATTTCGATGTATTGGTAGCAATTCCATGAAAATCAGAGCTTCCGAGCTAGTTTGCCAGGGCATTGAAGCGTTAAGCTAAGCGTTGATGGGCGTTACTGTCTATAAAAGCAAGTGTATTCCCAAAAGACGCACAGTCGACGTTCAACCGTCAACATGGCTTATACTTGCTCTAAGTGAGAACGATACGATATGATGCGACACGAGAAAAATATACATGGAATTGAAGACTCCGAGGCACAAAAACCCGATACAGAGACTGATGAGAGTCCATCGACTGATACCGAAACAGAGATTGCTGAGAGTCTATCTAGTGATACGGAGAGCTTGACTTCAGATAGTCAGCCTACGTCCGAGGAAAGTGAGGCAGAACCTACCTTCTGGGGTCGTATTGTGAGAGCAGCTATCAATACTCACGCTGCAGCAATCGAGGACGCCGGACAGGATAACTTACAACAGGCGTACATCCAAATGCGCCCCTGCATCAGCAAAACAGCCATGGCGATCTATGAACAGTATACCTTACTATCGCGTGAAAGGAAAGGCGACGCCACGCACAGGTCCATCATGAAGACCAAGCGTCACTTGGAAGAGGATATGGGGCTCCACCCACCGAGGCCCTGGAAAATGCGATCAGGATGCGCAAACAACTCTTTCAGCACATGATGCCTCAGTTGTATCCTGAACTGCCCGACGATCGACTGATGGGGCCAAAATGGTCCAAATGAACTCCCAGAATGAGTGAGTGCATGGGTGAATGAGTGAGGCATGTCCAACACCCGTGAGGCGTGCCCAACGCCCGTCTTAACGCATGGACGCACTAACGATGGTGAGTGAGTGAGTGAGTGAGTGAGTGAGAGTTTTGGAGTAGTAGCCAAAGTGGACATTTTGGGGGTTTGAAGGAAGGTGTTTGGGGTAGAAATGAACCAATCTGGGTCAGAATTCGACGTGTGAAGTGGCATCTTGTAACAACTCCCGCCAACGCCAAGCTCAACGCTCCAACGCCCTTGTGAATTAGCCCAAAAGCTCTGATTTTCATGGAATTGTCACTAAATCATTGGAAATGCAGTGCCGCCCGTCAACGCTCGTCGATACGCCTTAATGCCCTAACATAACGCCTTGACGCCATGATATAGACGGGAGAGAGAACAACAAGAACAACAAAGATGACAGATGAGAGAACAACAACAAGTTTTCATATAGTTTATTCTCTCCAATGTTACATCATACCCACGCTCGGGGAGGGGGGCGCATTGGGCATGTTTACAATTCAAGAAGACTTGTCCGATCAGAGGCCATCATTTGGCGCTGCATCTGTCATATTCTCGGCTGCTCTTGTCCAATCAGAAGCCGTCCTTTGAGAAAGTTTCATCTTTGCTCGGTGTGATCTAAGCATCATCGGGCAGTTCAGCATACCACTGAGGCAGCATGTCCTGAAAGAGTTGTTTGCGCATCCTGATCGCATTTTTCAGGGCCACGGTGGGTGGTAGCCCTATATCCTCTTACAAATCACGCTTGGTATTCATGATGGCCCTGTGCGTGGGGTCGCCTTTCATTTCAAGCGGTAGTAAGGTATACTGTTCATAAATTGCCATGGCTGTTTTCCTGACGCAGGAGCGCATTTGGGTGTATGCATGTTGTAAGTTATCCTGTCCGGTGTCCTCGATTGCTGCAGCGTGCCTATTGATAGCTGCTCTCACAATACGATCCCAGAAGGTAGGTTCTGCCTCACTTTCCTCGGACGTAGGCTGACTATCTGAGGTCAAGCTCTCCATATCACTAGATAGACTCTCAGGAATCTCTGTTTCGGTATCAGTCGATGGACTATCATCAGTCCCTGTAACGGCTTCTTGTGCCTCAGAGTCTTCAATTCCATGTATATTTTTCTCGTGTCGCATCATATCGTAACGACTGGTGAACGTGCGTTCGCACTTAGAGCAAGTATAAGCCATGTTGACGGTTGAACGTCGACTGTGCGTGTTTTGGGAATACACTTGCTTTTATAGACAGTAACGCCCATCAACGCTTAGCTTAAGCTGAGAAGCTCTGATTTTCATGGAATTGCCACCAATACATCGAAATGCAGTGACGCCCGTCGTTACGCCTTAACGCCCGTCTCAACAACTTAACGCCCTATCTTTACGCCTTAAGGCCCGTCTCAGCGCCTTAACGAGCAATAAAGGGGATTTGATGGACGATTGACACCCATACCTGGTGCACTCGCACCCTGGTTTACCCTATGCCCTATGGGCTATACGGTACAGGGTTCACCAGCGATGTCTCTGATGCTCTGTACTTGAAACTGGTTGCAATGTAAATGCATTGTAATATGAAATTACAACACATATAAGGGATGTGGGAAGAGGTGCCGACATACTGACAGAGCCACATGACTTCACAGTATAGTCTTCCGGTTACCAAGCACATACCAAGAATCTAACGATTCGTGATATGTGTTGTATCTCAAGTATGCTTTTATGGTACCTGTTCATGTGGCAACTTGGATGATATGACCACACGGCCCCTAGCGCCGGCCTAAGCGGTATTAGATACAAATCTAGAGAGCTATGATGGAAATGCTCTAAGAACACGTATATTGGTAATTGGTGAGCTGTTTCGCTGTGACAAGTCCCGAGTAAAACTGTAGAAAATTAATAATTGACAATGTTTGACCCCTTGACCTCTGGTGACCTAATTACCTCGAAATGTAGCTTATTAATCCCTGAGTAGACCTAAGACATGGTCATTAGCATTTGGAGTAGTTATTTGTTAAAATATGCAACTAATTTCAAGCTGTCCAACTTCATTCAATTTTGCCTGTTTTTAGCGCAATAAAAAGACCATTTTTGAAAATACGTCAACATCAGTTCTGTGCCACAGTCTAAATAATAATAAACTCCATTTGTTTAGACTTATCATAGACTTGGGTACTTCTTGGCTTCCATTTGAAGCCATTTAGGTTAAGAAAATCTCATTGGTATGGTATCTGCAGCGAGTTTTCCTACAGGTGGTCACAATTTAGACAGGGGTCAGATTTCGTGACCTTTTGACCTCTGGTGACCTACATAATTGACAAATTAGCACAAAGCAGATACCAACATATAGATGATCAGATTACCAACATTTCGAGTGGTCAAATGTCACTATATCACCATTAGTTGCAAAGTTATTCAACTTTATATTTCCCCTACCCCCAAATCTGGTCCCTCAGATTGGACTCGGGTGTCCATATTTAAGAGGTGATTACTACCATTAAGCTGTGAGTCCCGGATTGCTTTCAAAGTTTTTTTGCATCTAAGGATATAGGACTTTCAAAAAAACATAATGAGAATTTGCCACCCGAGGTGGTACCAATTGATGAAATTGTGGGGTCTGACTCATGGACTAAAATGGTTCATAACGTTCAGCAATCTGCATCAAATATTTTCGAATATCATTTGTGGTTGTCGCTTACAATATTTGCGTAAGACTCTTCACACAGAGCGCTCCATTTTTATCCCTTCTCTCCTTTTCCCGGTAATCCAATCTCCCAGGCTGGATCTGATAAGATCCTAGGCATCTCCCATATGAACAAGAAATACGTCCATTTGCGCTACTATGGGCGAAAAGATACCGAGTGGCATCTGGCGCCTCTTCGCTGTCCGCTAAAAGAATGTGTGATGGTTACCCGAGAATAACTCCCTCGGACGTGACGGTAGTGAACATGATTTTCGTTTGAAAGTGAAACGGCTGAAAGTTATTGTTATGTGCTGTAAAAATGCTGAAGTTTCATATCATGCGAAATCGTGATTGTCAATTGCTCTAAACTGGATTTATTCAAGTTTGAAAACGGTCGAATGTGCTCTTTCGACATTTTAGGGACATTTTCTGAAGGGAATCCCCTTCATATATAAAATATGACACCTCAAACCAAAACAATTTGTGTATATTTATTATCACAATGCTTATTGTTACAATCGGTTGAAATATCATTCTGGTTTGAGGTGTCATATTTCATCAAAATTAAAAATTGTGCAAATGCTTCGCTTGTATTCTACCAGAAACCTTATGTGAGCAACTAAAAAATGCATTTTAAGTAGACGTCGTCGTAGTCCAGTTGTTAGGCTGCCCGCTTTCAAAAACAGTGTGGTAGCCAGTTTGTTGAGCTATGAGTTCGATTCACATTTTGGATCAGAAAAATTTTCTTCCTAGTTTCTTATTCTTTCTTTCTAATATTTAACGTTTGGATTTATTTATGTTATGTGAAACAATCTTCAGTGATATTCAGTTGATAAAATATAGATATAACTGTGTATAAACATTACTGCATTTACTGCTACAACTCGACCCTTATTTGCAGCACACTCATGTCCAATCACCGTGACTGAATGGGTTTATTTTCATGGGTCAGCAATATTTCCCATGTATAAAAAACGAGGGAATCTTCATATGTATTTTCCAGAACTGTTCTCTTTATATTTAAAAATCATTATAGTTCTCACTATGAACAGTAAAGTACCATTTAACAAGTCGAAGTGCGAGTGTTGTCACAAGAATACGCGTTCAGGCCAGACCAGGAAAATATCTGGTTCACAGAGTGGGTAAAACGCAGGAGGGAGTATTATGCCCTCAATGTAGGGCTATATACTATGTAGATTTGAAATCTGCGAATGCTGAGACCATCGAAGCGCCTACAGCCGTAGCCGATGATGACCAGCCCGAGGCGGGGTCAAGTTCCCGTTGTATCATACTACCAGATATTCTTCGGCAAGTTCGATTTGCAACATTACAATGACGTAGCGCGTTGAAAGAATTTACTTTTGAAACAGCAATAATTTCACATAATCGCGAATCATTTAACTAAAAGACGGTTGCGAGTTAATATATGATACATTGAGTAATAACTTATCCTTGTTATTGTTTGAAAGTGGGGTAAAAATGGAATTTCGACCGAAACGAATAATTCTGTATGACTGGCCTACAAAAACTTTCGAGGAAACCTGTTCATTCAAAAATAGAACGTACCAAAATAGCACAGAGTCGGCTGTGCATTTGACGTCATAAAGGGCAGCTGACCCGGTCTGGACAATAGATATACACACGCCAGTGTCCGAGGGAGTTATTCTCGGGTAACCATCACACATTCTTTGGAACCATCTGCCTCTCTCTGGAAAATCATCGGAAAAAGTCCTAATACCATTTGGTTTTACCTTTCGTAGCTATAAAAGATCTGGAGTGAATTCCGCTGCACAACCATTCTGGTCCCCCGTATATTTACTGGATAATTTCAACTTCATAGGTAAAGGTCGTATATCCATTGTCCACATCTCCGTTCCCATCAGAGCAGTATGCTTTCTTCGGTTAACATTTTTGAGACATCCCTGTTGAAAGTTTCCCAAGAGCAAAAAATAAACTGATTCAACTGACTTAGACAGATAGAACAATTAAGAGCTGCCTTCCTTCGACCATTGAACAAAATGGCCTCTTTAATATGTGCGTTTTTCTATTCGAGTTCTCCAAAGGGCGTAAAATACCCCTTTTCTAACGCGTTTGGCTCGGTGTCCCCAATGCTGTCCAGGCGAAGCCTTCTGTCATTTCAACCAAAACTGTGGCTGTACGGTGGACACAAACATACAGACATGGTTTGGTAATATTATTGAGACGATGAAGTTTATTTTTGAAGAGCAATGTTCCTAGTGACCATGTATCTGCTTATCTTGATGGTGTAGTTTATTCTCCATTATTCTAGGCGCCCATACGCACAGTCATCTCTCTGTTCACGTGGCAAAAATGTTGAAAGAATAATTCAGGGTGTATTATTTTTATTGGCCTATTATGATCCCACTTGCGCTCTTCCCCTCTTGTCCTTAAAATATCAGATCGATGTATCAATCAATATGATCCCTCTTGCTCTCTTCCCCTCTTGTTCTTAAAATATCAGATTGATGTATCAATCAATATAAATAATATATACGTGTACAGCACTACGCAATGACCCAGCTGTTCAAAAAAGTGAAATGCAAAGGTTTTAATATTTTTCTTTTTACATTCTTCATGAGCTAATTAATCATGGAAATAGCAGCCCACATTGTTGAGTTTGTTTGACGTATTTTGTCTCCTAGTAGCCTTTGAGAAGTGCTTCAACGACGCTATCTCAAGTCTGACCGATTTCAGCAATGGCATCCGCATTGCTGATCTGTGCCCTTGTTTAACGATGGCCAGACGTTATCAATACTTGTAACGTTCACTATTCAGGTGAGAAAACAAACAGTGTGTCAATACAACTCCGATGTACAATAGTTACCTGTACTGCAGATAAACCCCAGTATACAAACAACTCCGCTGGAGTATTGTAAACTAGTTCGTACATTGTCTTTGATCTACTAATCGTGCTGACAGCAATTATTCCTCTGAATAGACTCTCTTCACGTCATATTGATGAATTTGGCTTGGCAAATTGGCGTTATTGATCTTTTCATACACTTTTCCGAACAGAGTTCCTATTATCTATCCATTTGACTAATTACTCTACCTGTGTTCTTTGACGGATTTAAGTGATAGCTTAGAATTTTCGACTGGTTTTCGCAACCGTGCAATCGTGCAAATTATTAATAGACTCCTTGAGGCACGTTGGAGACTTATATAAGAGAGTGTATGGAAATATGCAGAAATGATGAAATGTCAATGATGAAGTACGGCCAAGCTCATCATTGGCTTTATATCGAAGCATATTAATGTATATTCTTTATGTAACGCATTATTTATTCACGTCGTATGCCTTATTATTTTTTTTTTTACTTAACGGTTGAGCTTAATCTGATACACAGGATACCAGTGGTCCATCTTTCATGAAGAGTCACTAAAAAAGGGAAAATAATAAGTATGCCCTACTACAACAATGAGTTTACCGCGGCTATCGGTGAAATAAAGGCCTAAACAATAGAAACATGGAAGACACATACACTTTATCTCCTACATATTAACAGTAGAAGTACTTGTACTGCTATTATACATGTATATCCGTCTATGCAGGGCTGTTTAAACAACATATGTTAACGACAATAATCTTCGATATAATTTTATTATATTTTCCATACATTTCACTTGGCACATTGTGCTGCATGCCTAATATCATAAGCATATTGAGCTGTATGCCTGAATTCATTGGAAACAGTCAAGAAACATTCAGCTAGTTAAACATACCTGCCGGGGGGGGGCACTTTCCTCCCCCAATCCCCTTTTCACCGTTATAGTTTTGCCAGAATGACAAACAATTGAGAGCTGAGACTCCATGGCTTTGTAGATTATCATATTCGGATCATTTTTGAGCCTATCTACATGACCCCGAGTATAGGATCATGGGTAATTTCAAAATGGTGGCCGTGTGGGGTACCAGAAAAGGGATATTTTCGTCATATTTCTCCAAAATTTTGCTTTTCTGTATAGACAATTGGGTATGAAATGAATTACAAGCGTCTGGTCCGTCATTCATAATTCAGCCGTCGTCCATTAGAGAATATCCGCGTCCATAATCCAAAGACCTATTCCATATAACAGTATTAGCACCAAATTCAAAAAGACAATCATAGTATGCATAAACATAGGCTAGTTTCCTGCAAGAGAGAAGCGGTCAACAGTTTTCAATGATGCTGACAAGACATCATGATGTTCCAAAAATATCAAAACCGTATCGGTGATAAGATCAGTATTCTTATTCCATAATATTCGTTGTAAAGTCGTCATCTAAAGAATGATGTATCTCAGTCACGCTTTGATTGTGACTGTTCATATGAGTACCATGAGGGTCTTGAAGTACATGGGTTCATACGGCCCCTAGCCCCGGGTTAAGCGGAATTTTGCGCTCGTATTTTGCTATCAGCATGCGATATATATCGCCAAATTTGAGAAACTTTGAGTGGAGGCACTTGGTGGTATGGCCCTGTTTTATAAGTTTCTGCGACAATGTTTTGTGACGTTGATTACCTATTTCATTTCAGATCAGATTATTATGTACCGTACTAATTTATCATGTACTTTTTGCGAAGAACACATATAAAGGAAAAGATCGAAAAATCTGACCGAAAAATCGTCAAAAATGGCCTTTTGTGAAAATGACGTCACTGTGACGTCATCTTTTTTTTACATTTTCTAGTAGAGCTTAACCCAACGATTTAGTATCGTAAGTTTTAGCCCTCTAACCTAAAGTATAGCAAAAAAATATAAGAGGACACTCTCCGACCCCCTCCCTCAAGGTTGCGATACACCCCAAATCGCCTAGTTGGATTTAGCCATCAATTTTACATCCACATTCCATGACTACTTCATAACTTTATAAAGATATATATATGTCAATTTGCACAGTAAATATAAAACTTCTAAAAATAAGTGTGGGCTTAAGTAATACCTCCTTAATCAGCCGTAAGGATACTGAGTCCTCCTGCAGACAATTTACACGCTCTCTAGCTGTTTGTCTTCTTACAGCTGAAAGTATGCCTTATAGCTATGGTAATGTGTATATTTGGCGCATTTCTTGAGGATTTCAATATATAAATATGTTCACTGTAGGTCCATAGGTTGTGAAAATATTTGAATTTTGAAAAAAATAATAAAAAATGAGCCTTCTATTTTAAATCGTTATATTCAAAAAAGTATTCAACTTATCGTAATTTACATCATCATACATTGTAGAAGCCAGCTGCAACATGAAATTCCTTCTCAGTTTTGTCAAGTTTGGTCCAATTCTATTGACATTTAAGGGATCGTTTCCATTATTCGTTTTTTCTTCAGCCGCGATTTTTCTTCAATTTTCTCGATTGAAAAACGATCATTCGTGAATCAGTCGCGAGGATATCGAGAGAAAACAATGAGAAAAAAAAAACGATTGAACCTTTTTTACCCATGCGCGATCCGTTCTTGATCGCGAATCTTCAATCGCGAGGGAATCGTTTTTTTCAAGGTGCGAGAGAATCGTGAGGCGGAATGATATCTGACATATAGGCCGTGTTGCCGTCGTACACCGCTCTATCCGCGAACTGGGAACTACGTTTAATGTTGGTTGCGGATTTGTCGACGGAAAACCTATATTACTATTCCATACTGTAATTGCGTAAGATAACCGGAAAGTATATATGATTCACGATCTATAGTCTCCTACAAGCCGAAATAGGATGTATGCTGGAAATATCTATACACATACCTATATCATGCTTCCTGTGACGTCCGCGCTCAGATTTACTCTGGCAAAGCGTAAATGACAAAATTACATGTTTACTTAATAATCGTGTGAGCCGACAATGTGTAAATGTTTAGTCAATCTCTTATACGTCCGATAATTTCCTCGTATATTCATGCAACTTGGATTAAACAATACAGGATGATAGTCGCAATATCTTGTTTTTGTAAATACCGGGTATAGGTCATAAGTGGATTTGAGTTCGTCGTTGATTGCATTATCAGAATGATTATGGCACAGACTTGATAGAGGTGTGAATGGGCGCATGACGATAGCCCTCCAGCCGGGAATTTTTAGGTTAATTGAGGTGAAAAATAGTGGAATTAAATATGTATATTTTGTTATAGTAAAACATATATTAGGAAAGGGTATCCATTCATGTGTTGGTACAGTTGTTACACTATTGAGATGTGAATAAGTTTAAAAAATCACCATCAAGTTAATTTTATTGATTATAAGAATATTCGCGGCAGTGATTTCATATTTATATTAAATACATATCACAATGGTGATTGAATCGCATATAACAGTTGGATTCGCATATGTACAATACTTTTTATTTTAATTTTACATTTTCATAAATGACCATATCCGGGCCTGTGTCCCGTACAAAACAAATGTAAATATGAAGCTATTCGATTGTTGTGATTTGCAGTGTAGAATTTATACTGCTCATTTGTTGTCAAAGGGGAAATTTCCATCTGTAGAATAATCTAGACGAAAGAATAGTTTTGGGTGACAATATCTTGTTAATGAGACAAGAATATTTTTGGGTGACAATATCTTGTTCATGAGACAAGAATAGTTTTGGGTGACAATATCTTGTTAATGAGACAAGAATAGTTTCGGGTGACAATATCTTGTTAATGAGACAAGAATAGTTTCGGGTGACAATATCTTGTTAATGAGACAAGAATAGTTTTGGGTGACAATATCTTGTTAATGAGACAAGAATAGTTTCGGGTGACAATATCTTGTTAATGAGAAAAGAATAGTTTCGGGTAACAATATCTTGTTAATGAGACAAGAATAGTTTCGGGTGACAATATCTTGTTAATGAGACAAGAATAGTTTCGGGTGACAATATCTTGTTAATGAGACAAGAATAGTTTCGGGTGACAATATCTTGTTAATGAGACAAGAATAGTTTCGGGTGACAATATCTTGTTAATGAGACAAGAATAGTTTCGGATGACAATATCTTGTTAATGAGACAAGAATAGTTTCGGGTGACAATATCTTGTTAATGAGACAAGAATAGTTTCGGGTGACAATATCTTGTTAATGAGACAAGAATAGTTTTGGGTGACAATATCTTGTTAATGAGACAAGAATAGTTTTGGGTGACAATATCTTGTTAATGAGACAAGAATAGTTTTGGGTGACAATATCTTGTTAATGAGACAAGAATAGTTTTGGGTGACAATATCTTGTTAATGAGACAAGAATAGTTTTGGGTGACAATATCTTGTTAATGAGACAAGAATAGTTTTGGGTGACAATATCTTGTTAATGAGACAAGAATAGTTTTGGGTGACAATATCTTGTTAATGAGACAAGAATAGTTTTGGGTGACAATATCTTGTTAATGAGACAAGAATAGTTTTGGGTGACAATATCTTGTTAATGAGACAAGAATAGTTTTGGGTGACAATATCTTGTTAATGAGACAAGAATAGTTTTGGGTGACAATATCTTGTTAATGAGACAAGAATAGTTTTGGGTGACAATATCTTGTTAATGAGACAAGAATAGTTTTGGGTGACAATATCTTGTTAATGAGACAAGAATAGTTTTGGGTGACAATATCGTGTTAATGAGACAAGAATAGTTTTGGGTGACAATATCTTGTTAATGAGATAAGAATAGTTTTGGGTGACAATATCTTGTTAATGAGACAAGAATAGTTTTGGGTGAGAATATCTTGTTAATGAGATAAGAATAGTTTTGGGTGACAATATCTTGTTAATGAGACAAGAATAGTTTTGGGTGACAATATCTTGTTAATGAGACAAGAATAGTTTTGGGTGACAATATCTTGTTAATGAGACAAGAATAGTTTTGGGTGACAATATCTTGTTAATGGGACAAGAATAGTTTTGGGTGACAATATCTTGTTAATGAGACAAGAATAGTTTTGGGTGACAATATCTTGTTAATGAGACAAGAATAGTATTCGCGCTGTTCAGACTTTTTTACCTCAAACTAACATATTTTTTAATTCATCTGTTTGATTTGTTTAAATGCAAACTCAATTCAAGACACGGACTGGTAATCATATAAGACATGTCACCCAACATCCCAAAACAAAAAGCGATTTTGGGGTCTATTTTCACAATATTTCACTTTTTGACCTCAAATTGACCATTTGACCCATTTTTCAAAATGGCAACATGGTTTCTCATGCAGCGTAGGTATATAAAGCCAAGTTATGATAGTGATCACTTCTGCTTTGAAAGTTTAACCAGCCTAATTTCCTGGAACGTTTTCTCGATTCTGCCTCCCGACTAAAAACCTCAAGAGTCCTCAAGTAGCGTTCTGGATTTAGATCAGTATGGTCAGGAAAGCAGTAAATTTCGATACATTTGGAGGAAGCTTAAAAAAGTCATTCCAGTTTCGATTTATGGGGAATACATGTACGATCTTCACATTGTATAATTATAGGCTTCTCAAAGTACCTTGCTATGAAGTTTTCTTTGAGCTGCTATATATACATAAATAACTTCATCTGGCATATAGTAATACTATAGCCATAGACATGCAAATGTACGACTTTTATGGAGCGAGTAAGGCAATCAATAATTGTTATGTTCTCTCAGAGGTAAACCTGAAGTGGATCGTGTGTTCCATCGTATGGTTGTAACGCACCTGCTTAACAATCATTTGCGGTTCACCGCGAACTTTATTTAACATGGATATCTGGTTTCGAAAAGGTTTCTCAAATAATTCATCAGTACGCCTCGGTCCATTCTTTGTAACACAAATGTAAATATATATTAAAAATATCGATATTGTATTGTCCGTGTGGTTATGGGTAAACCTTGGATCCGATATCCGATACGCGGCTATTGTTACAATATACGCTACACGTATTCTTCCATCAAAATAGATTCCCAAGTCGTTTTTCAGACTAAAATACAGTACAGCCCAGAACCAAGTACCTTCATGGTACATCCGTAGAGCAGTCGTAGTGCACACCGGTGTAGTACGGTGTACCAGGTGTAGTACGATGTACTTTGCTATGGTGCATTATCATATGACATGATCATTAAATGATTTGACTTGCTATAAATTTGAAAGCAAAACAGTGACTGTGTCACCTGTACATGTCTTCTCTGCCTTAAAGGTCAACCCAAACGATCTGAGGTCAAAAATATAAAAAAATAGTCCTTTCGATTCTGAAAATAATGATATTTTTTTCATAATTTTGTGCAGTCTGGTTGGCGAGATATTGCCGTTTGAAAGGTGAAAATCGCTCTCCTGTCAATTCCAGCTGTGACGTCACGGAGGGAAGCCGTCTTGTATTCTCTATGTTAAAGCCGTATACCACAGTCGTAAGTAGCTGCTGATTTCTGGAGATTTTCGGAGTATCGGGGCATCATTTGTTAAATATGCCGCGACGTTGTGTAGTGGGAGGTTGCAGTTTTACTACAGATGACGGTGTTAGTATTCATTTGTGGCCTAAAGATGAGAAAATCGCTGCAAATTGGACGAAATTTGTACGCAACACGAGGGTGTGGAAAGAGGGCCCGAGCCAGTACTCGTATAATTTGCTGGGCACATTTTGACAGAAAGACATCATTCGAGGACCTCTACAGCGTAGCAGTTGAATTCGGGTGCAAACCAAAACTAAAGAGAACAGCTATTCCAACTATCAAACCTAAGAACAATCAGAATGTGATGGCAAAGAAATCGGACAAGGAGAATCTATCACGGGCATCGGCTGAACGAACCTAGCCTGCAAGCGAGGCCTCGGGCAGGGAAACGGCTGTACATTCCCTGCTCGCTCTCGCGTCCTCAATGAACGCCCAGAATGCTATCCATGATGTGGCATTTGTTGCTTGAGCACCTACAGGTTAGACTGGATGAGTCTCTATTTCATGTATACTATTTAATAATAATAAAATGATCTTTCATAAATATATATACGTTTGATAAGTAAATAAATAAAAAAATAAAAAGTCGTACAGTGATCGGGCATGCAAACCGGTCGCCTTTTAATGTTTTTTTTTTTCTGAACACCAATTGGAGTGAATGGCTGTAGATACAGAAGTGATAATAATATTTTCATAATCCCTTGACATTTGAGATTGTGGGAATATCATTCGATTTCAATTTAATTGACGTAATTTGTCGAAAATTGAGCAAATGTGAATGCCGATCCATCACGTCGGTTCGACACCCACTCACCACGGCTTACTTTTCGCCATGAATGTCCAAAGTTTTTTTTATCAAACTATATAATTCTGAAATTGGTATTTCATGGGGATTATGGGAAAACAAACAAAAATCAAATCGGACGTATATCAGTAGAGTTATCAACAGTTTACTGTCCATACTGCCGAATCCCGGAGTTTATCCCTTCGAAAAGGTCGCCTCGGTCAGTAACAACAACAACAACAACACACACGTGCTCGTTCTTTACATCACAGAATCGTTCTACATTCAATACAGTTTGAAATATATGGACATTTGGTCTTATAGATGACGATAATAAGGTTTCCAGTCAAGTTGCATACCAATCTGTATTCAACAAACGACCTCTCCGAATCCTGTCGTCGTCGAGTTCCACGTTGTCAGAATGGTTGTCACTGTCAGAATCGGAGCCGTACGGCTCAGATTGATAGGGCTGAATTCCGCCGTTGGTCTTCAAACAACTGTTAATTTGCCCGTCATCATCCTCCTCTATGTCTATTTCATCTTCTTGGCGAAAAATATTTCAATCTAAGGAGCTGATATCGCTCGAATCGACATCTGAATCGGAGCTCTGACTGCACTCGCTTTCCATGTTATTCGCTGTTTTTTCTCAGGCAATTGCCCTGCGTGACGTCATCAACCCAGCTGTGAAAGTGTGAAAAAGCCCACTTTGCTCTCATATTACGTGTGTTTCTGATCAGATAAGAATTTTTTCAATATTTTTTTCATACAAAGTGAGGTATGAACTATGGTTTTTAAGGATTTTTATGCCAAAAAAAAATCCGTTTGGGTTGACCTTTAAGCTTGACGGAGATACAAGTTATGTTATCTACAAGTTATACAAGTTTTGGTTCTAAGAGATGCATTTATATATGGAGTCGGAATATTGGCTTTTGAGGTCATGTGACGTCTTGGCGGCATCTTTGTCCGCAATGATTGCATGTTGCGTTAAATGTGATTCGGATCGGCAAATCAGTGACGATTTCTAGCACGAGGAAATCTACCTCATTGCAAGTATTGTACAGTCACGTAAAATTCATATGGTCATATTTTTGTTTCATTCGCTGTCCCTTGTAATCCTGTATTCTCTAAGAACAGCGGGCAGCTCTGTAAATGGTGCGACTATAAACATTCTGCTTGAATTATGTAGTTTGATCATTTCTACTATCGAAAATAAAATAATAATTATTTTTTATCGAAATCTGTGTTCGGTATCTATACATTGGGATAGATGTAAATAACGTTTCGCTGACACCTAACGTCTTTATTCCCATTTGAGTTGTTTCTCATAAACTTGATCTCCCAGTGACATATTTCTCAACTATTGAATGCTAGACAGTAAGTTTCTGTTGCACCAATGCGGTTTATGGACTCGTTACATGGTTAGATATTACACTGTACATTGAGAAAATCGGAATTATTTGTTGGTCAGTAATACAGGTAGACTTCCAAATAAAGCATGGTACCTGTCATGCGTTTACGGCGTCTTGGGAAATCTGATCAGCTCGAATGACTGAGATTGCCAGCTGAGCGGAGCTAGAGTCTGTCGATTTCCTCACGTGGTATGTTCGACAGATGATGGATCGTTTTAGTCACTCATAACCCAAAATGACACTACCGCGAGATGATAGGAAAATTTCAGTTGAATTCCCATTGACGACAACCAGGCAACCATCTTTTTCCCCCTGGTCTTTGGATGCATAAATCAAAAATAACTTATGATCTTCACCGTTTTGTATAATTACAAAGCAATAAAATTGTAATTATCATCAAAATCCACACTGTAATATTGCCCTGGATTGATATCATACTCAATATTGATATCATACATGTTACAATGGCATATACAGTGTTTGGGGGAGTTCCGAATCACTTTTCACATCTAGACTGCTAGCGCTCGTTCTTTTACGAGGTGAGAGCGACTGCTGGTCTTATATTGTAGGGAAATCTGTCATCTATAAATGTATGTAAAAAAAATTTCAATCGGACTAGTCAATCGATGAGAAAATAGCCTCCGCTTCAGTGCACCAGCGCGGGCAGTTGAGAATCATTTTGGTGAGTTGCGGATCACGCCATCTAGCGGCCGTTACAGGCACTGAGAATGGAATTTTTATTGGCTTGAGGGGTCATCTGCTAATCACCCATAGGCCGGTGAAGCCCTGGAGAAGATTTCAATGTTGCGTTAATTCTCCCCGCCCTGTGAGCGAATTTTTAACTGTTGCAGTCCAGGCACAAATGACACGCAGATCTAGCGTCGAAAATGTTCTGAAGTATATTTATCTTGGAGCGAGCCTACAAAATTGCATTGTAATCTCAATTTAATTACTGTTTAGAACATTTTAGGATACGATGTCTTGGTCATTCCCTCATGTAAGAAGTCACGGGAGTGCTGGTACATGCAGTACATGGAAATGGCAGCCATGCAGTGGACTTAAGATCAATATTACAATTATAGTATATTGTTGCTCATAATACACAAGGCATTCTCTCAGTCGATGACACCACGGAGCATACTATAGAGTAGGCCTCATGATGAAACTATACAGGTACAGTACAGTACAACGCAGGACTTGAAGTCAGATCCTAATTTATCTTTTTCTCAGCGTAACTGCGTAATTCCAGCTGTAACCCTCTCTTTTTCTGACAGCATAACTGCGTAACTCCAGATATAGATCTCTCTTTATGACAGCGTAACTGCGTAACCTCGTCGAAGGACCATTTCCTTTTTGCTCAGCGTAACTACGTAACTTTGTCAGACCCTTTCTGTTTTGCTCAGCGTAACTGCGTAATTTCGGATCTAGACCTCTCTTTTCCTGAGAGCGTAACTGCGTAACTTTAGATGCACTGTAGACATCTGTTTCTGACAGCGTAACTGTGTAAATTCGGCGATGGATTATTTATTCCCTCCACGTACCTGCGTAACTTCGTCAAACCCTTTCTCTTTTTCTCAGCGATTTTGCATAACACCAGTGATGGACCAATTCATTTTACTGACAGCGTAACTTCGTCAGACCCTTTCTCTTTTGCTCGGCGTAACTTGGCTCTAGACCGCTCTTTTACTGTGAGCGTAACTGCGTAATTTTAGGTGTACCGTAGACATCTTTTTCTGACAGCGTAACTGTGTAAATTCGGAGATGGATTATTTATTTCCTCGACGTAGCTGCGTAACTTCGTCAAACTCTTTCTCTTATTCTCAGCGTAAAGTTCTGCTGCTCTCCAGTGATGGACCAATTCATTTTACTCACAGCGTAACTGCGTAACTTCGTCAGACCCATTCTCTTTTGCTCGGCGTAAATGCGTAACTTGGCTCTAGACCTCTCTTTTACTGAGAGCGTAACTGCGTAATTTTAGGTGTACCATAGACATCTTTTTCTGACAGCGTAACTGCGTAAGTTCAGCTGTGAACCTCTTCGCATGCGGACAGCGTAACTGCGTAACTTCACCCATGGACCATTTATTTTTGCTCTGCGTAACTTTATTAGACCCTTTCTGTTTTGCTCCTCACAAATACATGTACCATAACATGATTTGAGGCTTTCCCTTTCTGTCAGCGTAAGTCCAGGGATAAATCAATTCATCTTTTCTGACAGCGTAACTGCGTAACTCCAGATATAGATCTCTCTTTATGACAGCGTAATTGCGTAACCTCATAGAAGGACCATTTCCTTTTTGCTCAGCGTAACTGCGTAACTTTGTCAGACCCTTTCTCTTTTGCTCGGCGTAAATGCGTAACTTGGTTCTAGACCTCTCCTTGACTCGAGAGCGTAACTGCGTAATTTTAGGTATACCATAGACATCTTTTTCTGACAGCGTAACTCCGTAAGTTCAGCTGTGAACGTCTTTGCATGCGGACAGCGTAACTGCGTAACTCCATTCATGGACCATTTATTTTTGCTCTGCGTAACTTTATTAGACCCTTTCTGTTTTGCTCCTCACAAATAGCATTAACTTGATTAGAGGTTTTCCCTTTTTGTCAGCGTAAGTGCGCAAGTCCAGGGATACATGTAAATCAATTCCTCTTTTCTGAAAGCGTAACTGCGTAAATCCAGATATAGATCTCTGTTTATGACAGCGTAACTGCGTAACCTCGTCGAAGGACCATTTCCTTTTTGCTCAGCGTAACTTTGTCAGACCCTTTCTGTTTTGCTCAGCGTAACTGCGTAATATCGGATGTAGACCTCTCTTTTCCTGAGAGCGTAACTGCGTGACTTTAGGTGCACCGTAGACATCTGTTTCTGACAGCGTAACTGTGTAAATTCGGCGATGGATTATTTATTTCCTCAACGTAGCTGCGTAACTTCGTCAAACCCTTTCTCTTTTTCTCAGCGTGAAGTTCTGCGTATCTCCAGTGATGGACCAATCCATTTTACTTACAGCGTAACTGCGTAACTTCGTCAGACCCTTTCTCTTTTGCTCGGCGTAAATGCGTAACTTGGCTCTAGACCTCTTTTTTCCTGAGAGCGTAACTGCGTGACTTTAGGTGCACCGTAGACATCTGTTTCTGACAGCGTAACTGTGTAAATTCGGTGATGGATTATTTATTTCCTCAACGTAGCTGCGTAACTTCGTCAAACCCTTTCTCTTTTTCTCAGCGTAAAGTTCTGCATATTTCCAGTGATGGACCAATTCATTTTACTCACAGCGTAACTGCATAACTTCGTCAGACCCTTTCTCTTTTGCTCGGCGTAAATGCGTAACTTGGCTCTAGACCTCTCTTTTACTGAGAGCGTAACGGCGTAATTTTAGGTGTACATGTACCATAGACATCTTTTTCTGACAGCGTAACTGCGTAAGTTCAGCTGTGAACCTCTTTGCATGCGGACAGCGTAACTGCGTAACTCCATCCATGGACCATTTATTCTTGCTCTGCGTAACTTTATTAGACCATTTCTGTTTTGCTCATCATAAATAGCATAATTTGATTAGAGGCTTTCCCTTTTTGTCAGCGTATGTGTGTAAGTCCAGGGATAAATCAATTCCTCTTTTCTGACAGCGTAACTGCGTAACTTCGTCACACCCTTTCTCTTTTGCTCGGCGTAAAAGCGTAACTTGGCTGTAGATCTCTCTTTGATCCGAGAGCGTAACTGCGTAATTTTAGGTGTACCATAGACATCTTTTTCTGACAGCGTAACTGCGTAAGTTCAGCTGTGAACGTCTTTGTATGCGGACAGCGTAACTCCATCCATGGACCATTTATTCTTGCTCTGCGTAACTTTATTAGACCCTTTCTGTTTTGCTCCTCACAAATAGCATATGATTAGAGGTTTTCCCTTTTTGGCAGCGTAAGTGCGTAAGTCCAGGGATAAATCAATTCCTCTTTTCTGATAGCGTAACTGCGTAACTCCAGATATAGATCTCTCTTTATGACAGCGTAACTGCGTAACCTCGTCAAAGGACCATTTCCTTTTTGCTCAGCATAACTGCGTAACTTTGTCAGACCCTTTCTGTTTTGCTCAGCGTAACTGCGTAATTTTGGATCTAGACCTCTCTTTTCCTGAGAGCGTAACTGCGTAACTTTAGGTGCACTGTAGACCTCTGTTTCTGACAGCGTAACTGTGTAAATTCGGCGATGGATTATTTATTTCCTCAACGTGGCTGCGTAACTTCGTCAAACCCTTTCTCTTTTTCTCAGCGTAAAGTTCTGCGTATCTCCAGTGATGGACCAATTCATTTTACTCACAGCGTAACTGCGTAACTTCATCAGACCCTTTCTCTTTTGCTCGGTGTAAATGCGTAACTTGGCTCTAGACCTCTCTTTTACTGAGAGCGTAACTGCGTAATTTTAGGTGTACATGTACCATAGACATCTTTTTCTTACAGCATAACTGCGTAAGTTCAGCTGTGAAGCAGTCTTTACATGCTGACAGCGTAACTGCATCCATGGACCATTTATTTTTGCTATGCGTAACTTTATTAGACCCTTTCTGTTTTGCTCCTCACAAATAGCATAACATGATTAGAGGCTTTCCCTTTTTGTCAGCGTAAGTGCGTAAATCCAGGGATAAATCAATTCCTCGTTTTCTGACAGCGTAACTGCATAACTCCAGATATAGATGTCTCTTTATGACAGCGTAAGTGCGTACAACCTCGTCGAAGGACCATTTCCTTTTTGCTCAGCGTAACTGTGTAATTTCGGATCTAGACCTCTCTTTTCCTGAGAGCGTAACTGCGTAACTTTAGATGCACTGTAGACATCTGTTTCTGACAGCGTAACTGTGTAAATTCGGCGATGGATTATTTATTCCCTCCACGTACCTGCGTAACTTCGTCAAACCCTTTCTCTTTTTCTCAGCGATTTTGCATAACTCCAGTGATGGACCAATTCATTTTACTGACAGCGTAACTTCGTCAGACCCTTTCTCTTTTGCTCGGCGTAACTTGGCTCTAGACCGCTCTTTTACTGTGAGCGTAACTGCGTAATTTTAGGTGTACCGTAGACATCTTTTTCTGACAGCGTAACTGCATAAGTTCAGCTGTGAACCTCTTTGCATGCGGACAGCGTAACTTCATCCATGGACCATTGAATTTTGCTCTGCGTAACTTTATTAGACCCTTTCTGTTTTGCTCATCATAGTTCTGCCATTTCTCCAGATAATTATATTTCAAGTTAGGTCAATCCAATATGGCTGCCAAAGCTTTTGACTAATCACCATCTTGTCACTGTACTGCATATGCATGCAACATATGATGTAAGAGCATTTGGAATTATCAGCACAGACGGTAAAGGGCTTAAATATACACGTGTGCATCATTTTTCAGCCTACATGAGTGTAACCCATCAAAACATTGTATTAACTAGAATTTGACCTACCTTGATGAAATAGTACGTTTTGATGAAGTTGAATAGGCTTCAATAAAGTACTGTAGTGTACATTTGAACAGCCAAGCCATATCCCTACAGAAACTGCAACAACTAGAATTTGACCTTGATAAAATAGGCCAAGGTCAATGATATGGTTATCCAGCTGATGGCCGATAGGAGCAATTATTGTCTGGATCCGATTGGGTGAAAACTGGCCATCTTTAATTTATGCGAAACCATTAACCTTGTGTATCTAAGATACCATTTCGCTGTTCAGTGTGAAACGTGGCATAGATCATCGATACATCAAGAAACTTTCAAGGACTCCATTTCCAGGTAACAGGCTGCATCTTCAGTCTGTCCCCGAACTCACGACCTTCGTGACAATAGCGAACCACTCTATCCATTCAACCACGGAATCACTCTACAAGAGACTGTCTTTAAAGTCTATTTATACTTCGCACATGCGCTTGTTTTACCTAGAAAAACTATGTCATCATCTGGTTTGTCTCTGGTAATTCCTGCTCTCCTCCCCTGCACACCGCTCTTCAGTGCTGGAGGGAGACTTGAGTATGCAGTAAACCCACCAAGAGAAATATCAACCAGTTTAATATTGAATAAGCTGAAAGTTTCTTAGCATAGATTATTACCTCATTTCGGTATACCTGCCAGGTATGAAAGCATACCGAAATGAGGTAAGAATCTATGCTAAGAAACTTTTAGGTTTTCAGTATTAAAGAGGTTGATATTTCGCTTGCTGGGTTCACCGCATTCTCAAGTCTCCCTCTGGCACTGAAGAGCGATGTGCAGGGGAGAAGAGTAAGAACTATCAAACACAAACCAGATGACATCATAGTTCTTCTAGGTACAACAAGCGCATGTGCGAAGTATAATACACTTTAAAGACATGCAGTCTCTTGTAGAGTGATTCCGCGTGATGTTAAACCCCTAACTCACGCATTCAGAGATGTACATCATTAAAGATTTTGCATGAATTAAAGATGGCTGCCAAGCTTTCATACCTGGAGAGGAAACCTTGGTCGCCATCTTTAATTTATGAAAAATCTTTGATGATGTGTATCGCTGAGTGAGTGAGTTAGGGGTTTAACATAGCGTTCAACACCTTGGAGGCCATCTTTAATTTATGCAAAATCTTTAATGATATATCTCTGAGTGAGTTAGGGATTTAACGTCGCGTTCAACACCATTTGGGTCATATAGCGATGATATACTATCTGCGATATGGTTAGCTGGACATGTGTGACTATCCATGTACAGCCATCATGTAGAGGAAATTAAACTTCCCCTTGTGGCAACAGGCATGGTACAAAACTCGTGCCTCACCCTATTGGGGGCCATTTAAGTGTTCTATATGAAAGTTGAATAACCAAATCAGGTCCTCTGAGTGGCAGGAAGGATGGGCAGCCATGTTTAAGTTATGCAAAATCATTTATGATCTCTATCTCTGATACTGTTGAAGAAGAATTATGATGTCATCTGGTTTGTGAATTAATAGTTCCTGCTCTTCTCTCCTGCATACTGCTCTTCAGTGCCGGAGAGAGAGTTGAGTATGCAACCCGGCCAGCGAGCCAAATATGAACCGCTTTACTAAGAGTTTCTTAGTGTAGTTTTTTACCTTATTTCGGTACCTTGACGGCCATTTCTTTAATTTATGCAAAAACTTTAATGATGTATTTCTCTTGTACCATTTAAGTGTTCTATACGGAACTTGGTATACAGCATCGATGTATCAAGAGACTTGTAATGAATAAATTACATGAGTTCCCCTGAGTGGTGGGAAGGGTGAGTGAGTGAGTGAGTGAGTAGGATTTAACGGTGGGAAGGTGGTGGGAAGGATGGACAGCGATCTTGAACTTATGCAAAAGGCGTATTCCACGTAAAACTATACCACTTTCCGTCAA
Source organism: Hanleya hanleyi (assembly GCA_036873755.1). Classification (NCBI taxonomy): domain Eukaryota; kingdom Metazoa; phylum Mollusca; class Polyplacophora; order Lepidopleurida; family Hanleyidae; genus Hanleya; species Hanleya hanleyi. The sequence goes on from JAVTVY010051750.1 coordinate 260,088, forward strand.
ATTGTCTGTCTCACCGGAAAATGACGTTTGTAACATTAAAAATGTTAAAAAACTGACTCCTGTGTCTTGTACTGTGTTTGCTAAACACACAAATGTTGTGTAATGTATGCATATCTGAATATAAACAGTTTTACACTGCACATTTCTTATCTGCAGAATAGAGAGACAGAAATGTAAATGTTATTAATGTCATTTGTTCTGTCATACATGTATGTCCATCCAACTTTATTTATAATATTCACCACAAAACAAATGTCAATTAAATTATTCAATTAAAGATTTACAGTGGTACTAGCTTGACCTTATTGAGATATATGTATCATTGCCAGTGTATTAAATACCAATACATCAATACTATGAGCATTTAAAAAACGTTTCTAATGTAATTTCCGTCCAACTCCCTTGATGGAAAGGACATTAGAACTTTTTTGAAAAGGCTCAATATTACAGCATGGGTGACGACATACACTGACAATGGTACAGATATATCAATATGCTTGGCCTAATTCCACTGAGCATATGCAAGTGCTTCTGTTATAAGAAATTTCTTGTACATTTCTTCAAATAGATTTTGACGGGCAACTGACATTAGTAACACAAATGTTACTAATGTCATTTGTGTTTTGTTCCGCTAAACTAAAAACTGTACAAATAATTCATAGGGGCACTTGTTTATTTTCATCTTATGCAATTCATTGACACATTTTAGACAATAAGGTACAGGGAACTTTGTTTGTTTATGATGTCTTCCAAGTTATTGGTGTTACTAATGTCCTATTCCGTCAAGGACGGACAGAAATGGGAGTTAGTGGTACAGTTTTGCGTGGAATCCGCCAAAATCATTTATGATCTCTATCGCTGATATCGTTCAAGTGCTTGATGTAAAATTTGATATACCTCATTGATACATCAAGAGACATGGGATGAATGACAGAAGTTGTTTCTCTGATTGGGCAGAAATCTTGGCAACCATTTTTAATTTATGCAAAATAATTAATGATCTATATCTTTGGAAACGTTTAAGTGTTCATTATGAAACTTAGTAAACATCATCGATGCATGAAGAGACAACGAATGACAGAACCAGTTTTCTCTGATTGTTCGGAAACACACTTGGTGACCATTTTGAATTTATTCAGAATCATTAAAGATCTATATCTGATAATCCCTGGTTACTGTTGATGCACTATTGACTGTAAGCTTATGCTGTGATTTACGATGAGCAGAAGAGAAATTATCTGAGAAAGTTACGCAGTTACGTGGAGATTAAGAGAAAGGATTCAGGGCTGAAGTTATGCAGTTACGCTAAAGGCCATTGTCACATGATTGGATGACCAGCCCTCATCTACATTTTGAGGGCAAATAATTAAAATATATGAGGGATTTACATTCTCATGAGTAATATTTACTCATTTTCTTCAAATTCGTATACAACTTGTTTGCAATTTAATAATTAATAATAATTAATTTTTAGCATCTATCATGCGTATTTAAAAAATCAAGGTACCGTAATGCTAAACAACCAATCAAGTGACAATGGCCTAACATAAAAGGGATTTAGGACTGGAGTTACGCACTTACGCCAAGAAGGGAGAGGATGGATTTATCCCTAGACCCAGTTACACAGACAAATAAGGGAAATTCTCTGACGAAGTTACGCCGTTACGCTGTCCCAGAGAGAGGTCCACAGCTGAAGGTACGCAATTACATTGACAAAATAGAAAACCAGTTACGCGGTCACAAACACAGGTCTACACCTGCAGTTACGCAGCAAAAAGAGAGAAAGGGTCTGATGAAGTTATGCATTTACGCTGAGTGAAAAATAATGGTCCATCAGTGATATTACACACTTACGCCATCACAGAGAGAGGTCTGCACCTGGAGTTACGCAGTTACGCTGTTAGAAGAAGAGCAGTTTCGCTGACAAAGAGAGATAGCCTCTAATGAAGTTACACGATCACAGAGAGGTCTATATCCCCAGTTACGCTGTGGAAAGAAAAAGAGTCTGACGAAGTTACGCATTTACGCGGAGTAAAAAAAGATGGTTCACCACTGAAATTATGTGGTTACGCTGTCACAGAGAGAGACCTACACCTTAAGTTACGCAGTTACGCTGTCAGAAAATCGACCCCAAAAAATAGTCGAAAATGGCTGCCGAGATGACGTTACTCGGCGTCATCATAGCGTTCATCTTTAAGTTTGTTACTTTTTCGGGTAGAGCTTGAACAAATGATACTGTGTGCTATGTTGCAGCGCTGCAGCCTTATGGATAGCGAAAATATATGGGGTGACTCCCTCGACCCCCCCCCCCTCCCATCCTCACCTGCGATACACCCCAAATCTTCCAGACCAGATAGTGTTAATAAAGGGACATCCAATTATTGAACTCGTAGAAACCTCGCTCAGTGATAAACAATTTTATTTATATAAAACTTTTTTATATTGGAGTAAGAGATATGTCTGAAATTATTGAATATGATGATGTAATATCGAGAAAATGATTTGTTCACCAAGGTTTGGAATGATTCACGTACATAGTTCCGGTTACAAGGATATTGTCATTAATTCAACTCTTATGAAAAATTTTTGACAATGCCATGGATTGACCAATCGTCGTTAAAGTCGGTTTGCACCTGTTGTATTAGTTGTGAGACGGTCCCTTATTCACCGATTTCAAGTTATGAACGGCGCGTATTTCGTTGATTCGGAATTGACATCTCTATAGCGCCATTATATTATTACAATGCTAGTCAGTTAACATTTATCGCAAATCACTAGATATTTTGTTTGGCTATTTAGCAAGATTCTATCACTTAAATAAATACTGAATATACCGCCTAAACCCACCTTATTTCGCGCAAATTCACTACTGGAAAAATCGCACGTGTTTTTCGACTCGGTGTCAATTTCTCATTGCACAGTACCTGAAGTATATTGACCAATGAAGGTCGCTACTTTTTGTCCCCCGTCGCAACTCGGCCGGGGGACTTTAAAATGGTTCTTGCTTCTATGTGTCCGTGCATGTCCGTGGATGTCCGTGCATGTCTGTTCGCATGATTACTTCCTAACGCTTTGTTGGATTCTTCCGAAATTCGGCATACGCATTCCTTGCGACAAGACGCCAGTCGGTATCGCATTTCAGCAACATCTGCCTGAAGGTGGCGCCACTGGGTCAAAATGGATCTTGCTTCTTTGTGTCCGTGGATGTCAGTTACAAGCGATTACTTCCAAACGCTTTCTTGAATTCTTCCGAAATTCGGCATACGCATTCTTTGTGAGAAGACGCGGTTGCGTACTGGATTTCAATAACATCTGCCTGAGGGTGGTGCCACTGAGTTTTGTTTCTTCGTGTCCATTCCAGTTAAAATGGGTCTTGCTCTCTTTGTGTCTGTGGATGTCTGTTCAGATTCTTCACTGGCGATAACTTCCAAAAGCTTTGTCGGATTCCTTCGAAATTTAGCATATATACACTCCTTGTGACCAGACATGGGGTGGTATTGCGTTTCAGCAAGATCCACCTGAAGGTGGCGCCACTGGGTCTTGTTC